>ML997686.1:0-11613 GCA_010365825.1 Otus sunia
TGTGTTATGTAATCCAATGAATATCTATATCCACACTATAAGTTTTTGGTAAAATGTGCGATGGGTGTGCAAGTTTTCTGGAGAAATCCCCTTGCACCCCGGCGAGTAAATATACCTGCTTTATAACTCTCTCTGAGTTGTAGAGTCTGTTTTCTGCAAGTTGACATTAAAGTGAATATTAATATGATTTATCTCCTCCTGATGGAGTTTACTTTACTCCTGTGTAGTCTCTTGATGTTCATTTGCAAAGCTGATTAAAAAAAAAAAATCTGAATTAGGATTACAGTAAATGAATCCATATAATAAATGGCTGCATGCAATGGAAGTCAGTACTTGTCCCTCATTTAATAAATTCTGACCTCAGAGAAGTATATGCATGAGGGACACACGAACAGAGAAGACTGCAGAAAACAGCTAGACACAGACAGAAATTATCTGGCAAGAGTAGAGGAGAAAAGTATGGAGCTTAGATATTCAGAAAACCCCTAGCATTTAGTCAAGGCTTTTTTTTCAATCACATATGTATTGCAGTTTGTTCAACCCTTTCCTGAGTAGAAAAATTGGACTGTAGAGATCCATAAACTTCAGCATTTTTTTAAACTTTTCCTGTTAATCTTTACTATTTGCTCAAGCATATTTATGTTAACTGTTAAGACATCTGCTCTCAGGTCCTCTGTGGAACACTGCTCTGAGTTCACAGGCTGTGGGCCAAACTCACTATTTCTAGATAGTTTTGACTCTGATTTACTCCCTGGCTTGTAATGTGCTCCTTCTTGTTTCCATTACAATTTCTTTTTATTTAGTGTATTACTTCCCCACTGATTCCATTTAGGTACTCACTCCAAACTGATTCTCACCCCAAATGCACACAGAAGATCTGTCAAACCATCATTCGTTACTATTGCTTCTGCACTGTAATTATCCCCTCATTCGTGTTTCTCTTGCATACTTAGAGTGCAAATTCTTCCAGATGGGGACCTAGACATTGATATGTGCTCATACCCAGACAGGAGCCATCAGATTTTATTTTTGAAATACTTAAGTGTACTTGATTCTTTCACTTTTATATTAAAAAATACAAAATATTTATTGCAAATTCCTGAGTCTTAGTAATTTTCACAAAGAAATAATAGTGCCAAGTGTATCTAACAAGAAGTCTTCCTTAGCACATGTAAGGCATTTTTACTGAATCACTGGCATCTTTACACAGTCATGCATCCTGCTGGTGCTGTTCTTTTATACAGTTTGAAACAATTTGGACCACAAGAAATCACATGAAAATAGAGACAGTGTATTTTAAAAACTTGACTCCAATTAAAAAAAATACAAAATCCATTACTGGTCAAATGTAACAAAATAACTCAATTTCAGAAGACTGAAGAGGTGTCTGGAAACTCTTTTGTGTATTCCCTATTTAAAACATCTTAAGGATGTGAAGCAGTAATAGTCAAACCAAGTATTATTTGCATTTATGTTATCCTTCCATCTTTGCTGCTGAATATTTTAAATAGTGTCTTATAGAGCAGATCTACAGCAGGAAGCTTAATAGGGATACTGTTTCCATAACAACAAATAGGATTTGAAGAAAAACACAATACTCAATAGTTACTGTTCTTCACAGCACATAAAAGCAGTTATGCACAATTACAAGCAGTGTGACACTGAAAAAATAAATTAAGACAAAACATGCTAACAATTCTGTTCCGTATTTTGTAAATATTTACCTCATAAATACTTGAGCGGAAGCTATAAGAATCCAGAAATTTACTGTATTGTAAATACTGTTAAGCTAAATCATGACCTGGGAGATGAGAGGGTTTTTTCTTATGTATAATTAAATGAAAAGACAGTAACACTGAGACAAGCCACAGAAACAAGCCATCTAGTTAGGTATAAATTGGGTCACACTATGGATAAATGAAAGGTCTAATTCTGCTTTCAGTGAGAGTCTCTGTTTTTAACTTTTTAATTTGCATTCCTGAAAAAGGATGTTCGGATTTTTTTGTATCTTTTCAATATTATGGTCTTTATCAACTACGTTATACTTTGTAAATTTTGGTTTATTCTGACAATGCCAGGACTTACTACATGTTGTTTTATCTCTAGGGTATATATTTGTCTTTTCTTTTCTTTCCAACATTTAAATTTCTGTTCATGTTTTCATATAATAATACTGCATGTTGATCAGTGATGATGGGAAATTAAAATAAGAATATTTCTGCACCATAGGCAGTCCTTCTGCTGCTTGGGGTTTTTTTCAGGGAATAACATTTATGTTGAATCAGTAAATAAAATTACACAGCTCTGTAGTATAACCTTTATTTTCTATCTTACTTATTATGAAATGCACAAGTCAGATGGAAACTGAGTTTAAAAATTTAATAAGATCTGACTCATTAGACATTTCCCAATGTAAATTTCAGAAATACAGCCTACTTGGATGATTCTAATATCATCCTGACACATCAGAACTAAAGTAACCATACACTTAGTGACATTTGAGGGCAGTTTGGTATGAAAAAGGTAATATTTGCTATCTCTTCAATTAATAGAAATGTCAGCTGCTAGTGTTCCTTCATTAGAACATCAAATTTCAGCTGTAGATTTTTGTCTCTGATTTCACCTGGTCATTATGGGTAAGAAGAAACTGACCATTCTGCAGAAATCATTTGTTCACACTCAGCCTGGGGAAAAATGCTGGGAAGTCCTCAAAAAGTTCTCAAGTTCCTAAAAACAAAAAGAGATGGAAGCTCTTAGAAAAGGGATTGCAATGACATCTATATGATACTAACCATGACTGGTCTATTCCTACTGGGCTTCTACCTCCTAAACTATATGTTGCAAAGAAAAGTGGGAACCACTATTGACTTCTGTCTTGTTTTCTGCATTCACAGTATCATATGCTTCACATAAAAAACTTGATATTCAAACAGTATATTAGTTATGCTCCTGTCAACACATTACATAGGCTTCATAATTGCACAAGAGCAGATAATCAGGAAATGAGAACTATGAAATGTTGACAAAGTACTATGCCAAGATTAATTACATTCCCACATCCTAAAGGAAATAGTGAGAAGAAAAAGAACATCTCATTTTGAATGGTGGAGTTGTTTTAAAGAGAGTCAGTGAATAGTACCCACAGGTTTTGAACTCTGTGAGATATACCACAAGAGCATCTCCATTTAAGAAATGGATTAAGGCATTCATGAGATTTTTGTCAGTAGTGTGACTGACAATAAGAAAGGCCTGAAACATTTAGGAGTGTGTTGTGAAAGATGTAGTGAAACTGTGCAAGGAGAACATTAGGAGAGCCAAAGCAGAGCTAGAGCTCAACCTCACTACAGCTGTTAAAGATAATGAAAAATGTTTCTACAAATTCATTAACAACAAAAGGAGGATTAGGGAAAATCTCCCTCCTTTATTGGATGCAGAGGGAATCATAGTAACAAAGGATGAGGAGAAGGCTGAGGTGTTCAATGCCTATTTTGCCTCAGTCTTTAGCAGTGGAACTGGCTGTTCCCTGGACACCCAGCCTCATGAGCTGGGAGATGAGGAGGGGAAGCAGAATGAGGTCATCACAATTAAAGAGGAAGTGATCAGTGACCTTCTACACCACTTGGATGCACACAAGTCTGTGGGACCGGATGGGTTACACCCAAGGGTGCTGAGTTGGCAGATGTGCTCGCCAAGCCACTTTCCATGATCTACCTGAAGTCATGGCTAACTGGGGAGGTCCTATAGGACTGGAGGGTGGCAAATGTGATACCAATCTACAAGAGAGGCAGAAAGAAGGATCCAGGAAACTGTAGAGATGTCAGTCTTACCTCAGTACTAGGGAATGTCATGGAGCAGATCATCTTGAGTGCCATTAAAAGTCATATAATGGACAACCAGGGGATCAGGCCTAGTCAGCATGGGTTTATGAAAGGCAGGTCCTGCCTGACAAACCTGATCTCCTTCTATGACAAGATGACCCGACTATTGGACAAGGGAAAAGCTGTGGATATTGTCTACCTGGATTTTCGAAAAGCATTTGACACAGTTCCCCATAGGATTCTCATAGAAAAACTGGCTGCCCATGGCCTGGATGAGCGAACGGTCTGCTGGGTCAAGCACTGGCTGGATGGACGGTCCCAGAGAGTGGTGGTCAATGGAGCTAAATCCAGCTGGCGGCCGGTCACAAGTGGTGTTCCTCAGGGCTCGGTGTTGGGACCATTTCTGTTCAACATCTTTATTGATGATCTTGATAAGGACATAGAGTGTATCATCAGTAAGTTCGCAGATGACACCAAGTTAAGCGGGAGTGTCAATCTGCATGAGGATAGGGAGGCTCTACAGAGAGACTTGGATAGATTGGATCGGTGGGCCAACGTTAACGGGATGAGCTTCAACAAGGCCAAGTGCCAGGTCCTGCACTTGGGCCACAACAACCCCATGCATCGCTACAGGCTTGGGGAGGTGTGGCTGGAGAGCTGTCTGGAAGAGAAGGATCTGGGGGTTCTAATTGACAAGCAGCTGAACATGAGCCAGCAGTGTGCCCAGGTGGCCAAGAAAGCCAACGGCATCCTGGCTTGTATTAGAAATAGTGTGACCAGCAGAAGTAGGGAGGTGATAGTCCCCCTGTACTCTGCACTGGTGAGGCCACACCTGGAGTATTGTGTCCAGTTTTGGGCACCTCAATACGAGAGAGATATCGAGGTGCTGGAGCGAGTGCAGAGGAGGGCAACGAAGCTGGTGAAGGGCCTGGAGAACAAATCCTATGAGGAGAGATTGAAGGAGCTGGGACTGTTCAGTTTGAGGAAGAGAAGGCTGAGGGGAGACCTCATCACTCTCTACAGCTACCTGAAAGGACATTGTAGAGAGGTTGGTGCTGGTCTCTTCTCACAGGTGATTAGTGACAGAACAAGAGGGAATGGCTTTAAACTGCAACAGGGGAGGTTCAGACTGGACATTAGGAAAGAATTTTTCACAGAAAGAGTGGTCAGACAGTGGACTAGGCTGCCCAGGGAGGTGGAGTGGAGGTGGAGTCACCATCCCTGGATGTGTTTAATGGTCGTTTGGATGAGATGTTGGGGGATATGGTGTAGGGGAGAGGTTTGTAGAGTAGGGCTGGTGGTTGGACTCGATGATCCCAAGGGTCTTTTCCAACCTGAATGATTCTGTGATTCTGATTCTGTGATTCTGTGCTATTTAATATAGGCAGCTCAAGGTTCAAATGCTTATCATGATACACTGAATTTAGCAAGGCAGTTTACAGACTACCACATGACACAATGACCACAAGAAGCAAAAGTCTGGCATTGTGAATATTGACAGTAATCAATTTAAATTCATTTTGAAATAAATTATTGCTCTATTAACAAGTGGAATATGGTGTGGACTAAATTACTGGCAAGACACATTTCTGTCATATATTTCTCAGTTCAAGGTTATGTGAAATTTAAATTGTGAGAATGAATTTGGTATTAAGAAAATCTTGTGATTTGACATGCAGAGCAATTTAAAACAGAAAAATAGAGAAAGGCAATTAATAAAGGCTCTTAAAATTACTGAAGATTATTTAACAAATGCAGCAAATTATGTATAGTATTAGGCAGGAAAAAGAAGGAAGCAATATTTTGAGTCATAAGAATAAAGCTGCATTAGTAACAGTTAATTTTAAAAACCAGTAAAATCACATTTAAAGTATGGAACACTGCTCTTGTTATTATGAATAAAAATATACCATTGAGAACTTTGATTAACTACATTTGGCACATAATGTGTATCCTAAGCAACAGCCAAACAACTAAGTTTAGCCTTAGCTTTCATTTGGGTTTTTTGGTTCTATGTTTATTTCAATTCTGGAAAAACAGTAATATCAAAGAAAAAAAAAACAACAACAACAAAACAAAAAACAAACACACAAACCAAACCAAACCAAACCAAACCAAAACCAAAACCAAAACCCAAAAGCAAACAACAAACAAACCTAAAACCCAAAAGTCACGTATTTGAAAGGAGTAATTAATTCATTCAGTTTTATTTATTTTATGATAAACAGGAAAATTGGCCACAAAATTTGAACTATGTGAAAAATGTCTCCATCAAAATAAAATTCTTTGATTATCTGCTACTTAAGAATTAATCTAATCATTCAGCTACAAAGTTCTGAGAACACATTTTTTTTAATACATCATCCTGAAGGAATACATATAGAAAGTGGAATGGTCTGGTAAACAATTTAGTAAAATTCAACAGGTGAAAAAAAACCCAGCATCTAAAAATACAGTCAAAACCCAAGAAAACTGCAATTGCGCTATCTCCTGATTTTCTCATCTAAATTTCTAAACAGCACAGAATGGTAGTTTCATAAAACACCAATTTGTTGTGCATCCACTTTGTGTGAAACTAAACAGATGTAAGAGGAGACATTTTTCTGTTTTCACTTAACAATTTTAAACAGCAAATTTTAAGACCTGAACCTGTACCAATTAATTTTGATGAAATAAACTAAAATCACTCAAGCAAATATTAACAGATCACATAAAATTACTAAGCAAGGTTAGAAAGAAGAGAGAAAAAAAATTTTTACTAACAGGATTTTACATAAATAATTGCTAATACAATATCTACTTCCATTTCTTCCCCAAAAAATAACAGCAACCTGAGAAACTAATTAAATCGCTCAAAGGATAAAAAAATGAAATCATAGCACTTGTCATCCAGATGTAGTTACTACACACTCTTAATCAAATATAGACTGCTTCAGAAGGTACTTGAAAAACTAACTTCTTATTAATAAAAAAGATAACTATTGTACTTGAGAAAGATTAAAAAAATAGATGGAAGAAACTGACACTAAACCCATGATACTTTAAATTTAGATCTCACATAAAACCCTGAATTTTCACTGTTCCTGGAGAGGTGATTATTTACTGCATAGCTAAAATACAATCTAGGTTTTGCCTTAGCTATGTATACACAAGTCAGATATGTTTTACCAGGTAATGAAACACACTGAGTCTGAAGAAAGAAAAAGCAACAAAGTAGTTTATTCATTCTTGTGGACAGGAGGGTGAGAGAAAATAAAAATAAAAATAAAAAACATGATGTTAAGTATTCAAACTGCTGAAACCTCTAATGGAAATCTCACATACAAAGAGAATATCACAGAGAACTGGAAAGCACATTGTCTTTGGGGAATACATTAATCTTGGAATTACAAAATAATGTTAAGCAGTGGTCTAAAAACATTTAACAGATGGCAAAAGAGGAGAATAGACTTAAAAAAAAAAAACAAAAAACAAAAAAAAACAACCAAAAACAAAACAAACAAAACCAACCAAAAACCACACAACAAACCAGCAATCAAAAGGTAGACACAATATTTTAAAAAATAATCAAAAACTCATCTGGTAAGAGATATACATTTTCAATAATTTCTTTGTTTATAATGAGTTTGGAAAACCAAAATAAGGCAAAAACCAACTGTATTTTGACAGGTCCATGATTAAGAAGATAAAGATACTAGGAAAAACATATCTTAAGAACTGAAAATTGTAACAGAAACTTCAAAACAAAACTATATTAATACATTGGACACTACAACAATAAATGTAGATGAAGCATAATGAAAACATGAAAAGTCCAGAAAACAAATCAGATCAGGAATTTTGCATACTGATATATCTCATCTAGAATACCGTATGCAACTCCTGCTGGGAAGACAGAAAGTTTTCTTTTTCTTATTCAGAAAGAAAAAGAAAAAGAAAAAGAAAAAGAAAAAGAAAAAGAAAAAGAAAAAGAAAAAGAAAAAAAGAAGTGAAACATATTGTTGTTGGTTTATAATTTCTTATGGTAACAGGTCTCTTAAAATATGTACAATGTATCCCACCATCTGGTTCTCATCCCTGATATTTTGGCTAAGCAGATTTGAAGTTTATTGTCTAACCCCACAGTCTCCCAACTGTCATCCATTACTTGCCTATTACTGAGATGATGTTTGTTTTTAGGACACAGAGGCAACAGTTGCTGGCAGGTGATTCTCTGCCCCTGGTTTATAGCTTTCAAAGAGTTGCCAGTTAGAGGCAACACAAATGTGCAACTAGCTTTTTACTCCCTTTCAATAGCAGGTGACAGATCATCCTATTACTCAGAATGTAGGGGTTTATAGAGTTACAGCTTGGAAGGGGTGTATTAAAAGATTGAATAAAAAATTGAAACTGGCTCACATGTCTGAATACTGATTCAGTAGCTAATCACTAAATGTGCTGTACATTTTTGGAAATAATATTACAGAATTATTTATTTATATGTGCTTATGGATTAAAGGACAGCCAAAAAAATTCTCCACTTCTAATTATAAAGGTCCAATCTCAGGGCATAATATAAATGAAGATGTCTGACAATCAGGACAGGATCATTTTTTGCAGAGACAATACTGGAGTTTGTGTTCAGTTCCAAATTTGAACTTTAAATGGAGAAAATTGAATCCAGTTATCCAATTTGGCCTCACCTCCTACTGGGACTTTTCCCACCACTGGAAACCAAATAAATCAAAAAATTTGTTAGTAGCCCAACTACAGCAGAGGTGACAGCTACAAGAATACATTGAATTCTTTTTTCAATATCCTTTAAGAACAAGTATTTCTGCAACAAGAATTTAAGTTTTTTTTCAAAAATAATATTTTTTAAAAGTCAGGGGCTTTGTTTGTTTATTTTTTTAAAAATTATTTTATAGGGGGAAGAACACCTATTTCTTTCTAAACAGCTGTAGGTAGCTGGGATTTTTTACACATTAATCTCTAGTACTTCTGATCATTTTCCTTAGTTCTGTTTTATACCTATTAACTTAAGGGAGGAGAAGAAAAATTATTATGAATGATACGATATAGGCTTTTTATGGCAAAGTCAAACAGGTAACATCTTTGTTACCTATGTACAGAATTTATTTTTTCCTGAAAAAGTATAATCTAATATAATTCTTTTTACCAATTTTGACCTAGTCCATGCAGCTTTCATATTTACTGTTTGAAAACAATCTGTCATTTTACAATACCACATTGAATCTTATACAGTCAACACCACTAGATTTGTCAGTAGCTCTTTCAGCCTGAAGTTGCCTTCAAACATGAAAAACAAAAAATAACTACTGTTTAGTAGTACTGTGATAAAAGTACTGGTATTTTTTTAATTCTTTGTCCATATCTTGTCAGGCATACTTGACTACTTCACAAAGTCAAAACGAACATCCTCTCTGCTCAGAGTTAAATCTGAAAGAATGCTTCCAAGAGGCATATTGGGTGAGATATTCAAAGGTGAAAGATGAGAAAGATTCTGAAAATCCATATGGATCAAAAATCATAATTTATACCAAGCTAGGAATATTCTTACATTACAATATGCATCTATAAATAACTGATTGAGCTAGCTGTAATCAAACAGAGAAATCTTTATATGTTGACTAATTCACACTGTGTCTTCAAATGAAAATTAAAAATGTGAGTGTCCTCTAACTTGATGCAAAGTTTGAGAATGTTAAAGTTCATCTTTCAGTTATTACTGCTAAACTAAAAGTATAGCTTAAATGGATTTTCCAGTCTGTGATGAAATTTTTAGTTTTTTGTTTTTTTGGCTCTTCCACAGGGTCACTCAGAAGAAAATGAGTTTAAAACTTTGAAATCCATTCTAGATAACTGAAAACAAATGCATGGTGTTTTGGTTACACCTGTAAAATAAATTTTGCTTGACTTGGAAGCAAAGGTTAGGTTCTTTTCATCTTATATTTTGCAAATGGTTCCACCCTACCTCTAAGTACTAGACTTTCAGGGCAAACTTTGAAAAGTGTGTTGAGTAACTTCTGTAAATATTAAGATTTTCAGGAGTTTTGTGAGACATGAATCATCGAACCATCTTCAGACATGATTATGACAATTGTAGAGAATGCCACACAGTGTGCCCTGCTGCCTGACTGGGAAGGTCCTGCCTAGGAGAGGGGAGACCCATCTCTCCCGGGTCCTCAGGACCACATCCTAGCTCCACCTTTTCTGGTGGTTAAAACTCAGCCCAGGGGCACCTCTTTAGTTGGGTTGCTCATCTGGACACCCAATGCACAGAACAAGTCTGGGTCTGATTCAGATGAAAATAAAAATTGCAGACACACTTGTGAACAGCAGTATTATGATCTATTTTATTATTTTTGGCTTTAGATTAGAAAATCCTGATGAATAGAGGAATTTTTCTGAGTGGCAATTGAGGTCATTTGCAGAATTTATGAAACTACCAGAGTAATTTGTTTAGTCAGTCATATCAATCTCTGCAAAGACTGAGACAAGACAAGAAAAATTAATCAATCTTAAGCCTTATTATGCATATTTCTCTCTCTAATAGTTTCCAAAGGTCTTTTGCAGTACCACAAGAATATTAACTATATAAATTATAAAATAAATAAGGAGGTAATGCTGAAGGGGGAGGGTGGGCAGGCAGAATCAAAGCATAGTTTTATATTTAAGAAGACTAGAGACAGATAGGAACATGTTTTTGTCCCAAGTTGGAGTTGCCCAGAGATGCACATCAATCAAATCAGCAGTTATATACACCTCTTTACGGACACTGATACCCTCTTTAATAATTCATCACTATGTCTCAAAACAAGTGCATGCATTACATTGCATACTGTCCATGTGATTAGTTGGATTTTATTTCAATTTACTGCTTAGTAATAACCTCTTAATCACTTAGGTCATTCTCTTATTTGTTTTCACCTTATCTTCAGTTCAAGTCCTCTCAATTTCAACGTTTTCTGTCCAAATAGCTTACTGGTAACAATCTTCCCTTTACAGATCCTTGTTCATCAGAATGATACTTAGCCTAATCATTTCTTAAGGTGCTTGTAACAATCTGGGCGCTCTTCAATACACAATTTGAATAAAAGTTATTTCTGATTTCACTCTCTTTGCCATGGTCCTTTTACCCTAACTGTCCTTCTGAGCCATGCATGTATATGGGAGCTTGAAGTGCTAAGGCTTGGACAATAAGCCCAAGCCAGAGTTGACCTATAGATGAATCCTGTACATTTTATAACTGATAACCATTGTGCTAACAGGTATTATACTAAGTTATAGCAAACCAACTATTCTGATGTAAAAGGTGGGAATACTGAAGCTTGAGCAACAGGCCCTGAACTGTAACTGCTAACTCCGTATGTAGTCATTAGTGAAATATGCATAGAAGATGTAGCTTAAACATCATAAAACATGTCTATCTTGAATGTATCCTTCTTTGTGTGTGTGAGCAAGATAACAGGGCCGCAGAGACAGTTGTCTGGCCCTGTGACCTGGTGTATGACCTTGCTCATAAATTAATTTGATAAGCAGGGAAACTCCCTTAGCTTCTTTCTTGAGCCCTGGCCAGGCTCTGGGGGGGAACTTAATGTGAGATGAAAACCAGATATTTCCACTTAAAACAAAGGTGCCAGCTATTCTGGCTTACTGATTTTTCAGGTATATAAGACTGGGCCCGCTCACAGCAACTTTGGAAGCCTCACCTATGGGTGGATGCACCGCGTAGGATTTCCCACTTGCCGGGAAAGGTTCTCCAAACCCTCGTTGTAACCGGGGCTCCCCAGCG
>ML997686.1:12559-30821 GCA_010365825.1 Otus sunia
TTTTTTTTTTTTTTTAAGATAACACTATTCTACTTCTCCTTACTTATAAAAGATCTTTTGTTTGGAAGAAAAAATTCCTTACCTCCCTGTCTTTCTCCCAGAATCGGAAAGTCCAAACTTTGCCAGTTTTCTCCTATCAATTTTTTAACTTTAAGTTAATAAGAATAGATCAAGCCTACAGGAGAGGAAGAAATACCTTGTTCTTTCCTATTCCATAATCCTCTTAGTCTAATAACAGTGTTGTCAAATACATAGTGTAGAGGCTTCAATAATCACTCTTTAACTTCAGATTTGATTTATGAAGAGTAAGTAAATTAGAGGCATCAGTATTATGTATTGAAGACGATAGAGAAAATCTCATCAAAACATCTTCTAAGTGGTTATTTACTGTAGCAAGATGTAAACTATTGTACTCTGGCAACACATAAAAATTTACCACCTCTTCAAACATCAAATAATTTTTGAAACCACATTTAAATAGAACCTTAATATAACATGAGCTTGTTGCAGGATCAGACACTATCACCCTGTAATGCCATTCTATAATGTCTGACTTAAGAAGAAGGGAGGCTATGTTTAAAACCTTCACCTTCTCTTTGCTATTTATGTGGCGTTTCTAGTTGTCTTTCAGACAAGAGTACCTTACTGCAGGTATTTCCTTAAAGCACATATGAACCAAATAGACCTTGAAAAGTTTACACAGGTCCTTGGTACATCTGTACAGATCAATGTATGTTCCCTTACAGTCTCCTCCAGTGAATCAGCTTAAACTTAAAGATTAGATCATGAGGAACATGGCCTCATAATAGTGTTTTTTGCTAAAGGAACTTGGATTAACATGTAGTCTCATGGCTGTAATGCTTCCTGCTGTTTCTTCTTGCATGGACTGAGATTATTTCCTCCTCCAGTGCATCTCTGACTGCAAAAGTCTAGGAAGCTCCAAGATTTGTAATGTTCTAAGGAATTCTATAACTAATAAATGCCAGATATTACTGTTATTTTTTTTGTTAAAATATGATAGTAAATTCATTAGGAATTGATGGGAAATAGTTCATTTTCTTTGCAATGTAGAATTAATGTTTCTTCTTTGAATATCATTTCAAAGAAGCACGCTCACAATACAAGGAAATGATGACATGACTTCTCTCTAGCAAATTCATGCTAAATATTCTTTACCAAATTAACACTGAATTGCAAGAACTGAGGAGGTTTGATCAATTTCAGTCACTTATTTTCAAGGTTGAGTTAATTATTTTAGAGAGCTCATATTAATTAAATTCTTTGGGCTTAGTTTTAAGAACATATTTTGGGACTACAGCAGATTGTAAATTATTCTGTTGAATTTTATTATAAAAAACATCCACCACTTTCTAATTGAGTGGGTATTAATAAAATAAACTAAGAGAATTAGATTTTGTTAAAGTACTCCCAGATATTTTCACCACTCACTGCCCTGTTTTCAACAGAAAATAAGGCATTTCAGACTGCTTACAGATGAGAAACAAATGGGAATGAATAATTCTAATTGTCTAGTCAGATAGGTTCCTGAGACATATAATTAGAAATTATTGGAATAATTTTTAATAAATGACATTGATTATGCCTAAGAATGCTTGCACAAGCTTTGTGTGTCAATTTGAGATAAGCTTGTTACTTGAAAATCCCAAAGGTCAAAATTAATCTAGGAAACTGTTGAGTGAATCCCTAGCAGACATCATATGCGAAACTTTGTCTTTCTGTATAAAGGATCTATAGAAAAAATAGGGCTATTTCAGGAGGAAGATGGAATGTCTAAAGCAGACTTTCAGAACTCAGATAACATAGATGATAAAGTCGGAGTAACTAGTTGAGGTGATTAAATGGGACTCTGCAACTGGGGATGAATACAGAGAATTTGTATGGTATTTGCAGGAGGTGATTCATATTTTCACACCTGCTGTGTGGGACATGAGGAAACCTACCTAAACGTACTGCATCATGTTGAGAAACAATATATTTTTAGTTAGCTCCAAGGGGATCATCTTATAATATTAATGGGGATAAACAGCCTTTAGTGTCTAAAGAACAGCCTAACATTTTGCACATCCCTTTATAGAAATCAGTTAGGGATGCTGGATGCAAATATGGTCCTGTCATGGTAGAAATTTGATGGAAATTGCAACAAATCTAGTACAATGTCTGTTGTGACCAGCTGCAGAACATTTGTTTTCCTCTTTCCTTTTTTTTTTTTTTTTTTTTTTAACCACTGTAGATTGAAAATTGTTTGCTAAGGGATATTAGGAAAGACTCAGATGATAATGATTCTTACTTAGGTTCCAATGGCAGAATTCCAGTCATGTGCCTTAGGATTATTATATGAATTTAAAAGTGTGATAGATAGAGCCGACTGTCACATGAAAGGATAGAGCAATTTTGCATAAAATAAACTCCCTTGAATTCCAGTTCATCCTCAGATATCAGAGGGGCTGGAGGCATTAGGTTTAGATTCTTTAGATTAGTCCAGCACGTTCAATTTATTGAACTATCAGGATTATGAATGCACTAACAACACACTGCATTTTCAGTTTAGTTGCACTCCATGAACTCACACGGCCAGACTTCAAGAGTTTGATGGTGCCCAATGAGAAACTTACAGCTAGCTTAACAAATTATGCAGTTTATTAAAGCAACAGAAATACAGGTTCTTACTGATTGCACTGTCTGCAAAAGCATGTGCAAATATTGAAATTATAAATAATACAGTGCATGAAACTAAAATGTGACTCTATATACAGAGATTTCCACTTAGAATAGTCCAGATCTTACCCAGAGGCATCCATATGGGGGGGAGAGGTTCAGCCCGCCAATTTATCCCAGGAGTCAAGGTCAGTATCTTCCCTGACTTGTTCACAATGACATCTTCCCCCAACATTCCCACTTGCTCAGGCCATTTTTATACAATTTTTTATCTTCAAGGTTGAGTTTAAGTGACTCTAATCATACATACCTTTTTATGATTATTGTGTTGTGATTATGATTAGTGTAAGATTCACTTTGCTTTTAAAGGTATAGATTAACAAAAATTCAGAGCACAAACTCAGTGAGGGGTGGTCACACTTTGGAGGCAGGTAGCCTTTGGGATGAAGGTGTGTTTTGGTATTATAATGAGACTATAATAAGCAAAACTTGTCCAAAGGACAGCATTTTCTCAGAATATGACAAACTATTGGTCCAGGGTGGAAAATATGCAGCTTCTTAGTACCACAATGCCATAAATTTCACATCTCTGCAGTGACTCACAGTGCCTGGCCATGGAGTCTTCACTCTGCTCCACCCTCCATGCTATTTTGCAGGCAGCATCATCCCTGGAACCACCGTGGAATAGATTCCCTGCATACCAGTTGTGCTCCACCCTGGAAGCTTCTTCAATGTTATACGTTTCCTTAATCTGTGAACAACACTATGCCTTTAATATGTTTGGTTTCTAAGTCACCTCCAGTAATTATTCCACACTGACACAATACATATTCAATATGAAGAGTTTATATTTTAAGCCTATTATGATTTAACAAATTATCTTCTCTCTACTTGTTTGGACAACTAGTGTTTTGCATGCAGATAATTGAATATTCTATATGATATCTACAGCTAATGAGTTAAAAAGAAAGCTAAGCTTGAATTAAATGCCGTGATAGCTAACATGGTTTTGGGGGTCCAATGTTACACCTACAAAAAGACCTTTGACAGCTCTGTGATGAAGAGTTCTGATGAATTATCACTGACTTCCTTATATTAGTTTGAAGTACATAGCAGAACTTAAAGAGTTAAATTATATTTGTAAAATGCAAAGATCAAAAATGTTTATTATGATTCTTCTATCTGATCTGATATGATCTGTGAAGAGTATATTCTGAACAACACCAGTAAATACTGCTGTAGATGTGCCTTATTTCACTGTATATGAATGGAAAACCCAGCCCATCAAGAGCAAGATTCTAGACGTATGGTGGAAGTATGTTAGTTTTACATACTTAACATGAAGAAACTGACGAATTTTGTTTCTGGAATCATGATGCTTCTAGATTAGGTAAAGAATTCCTTAGAAAATACTCAAATCACCCTCACTGTAAAAAAATCATATGAATGCAATGTAACATTCTAAAATACTATTGACGTGTTTATGTGTAAAGAAGCTCCATTTATTCATACGATAAGACATTTTCTATAGCTGCTTCATTTTGGTTTTAGTTGCAGATCCAAGAAATATGGACCACAGTGATGTAAGGGTAAAGGTTCTCTGTTTTTAATCTGGAAGTACTGAGTCCAAGCCTTTTTTGCAGGAGTACTAAAACCTGGTCATTGTCTGCCCTGCTACAAACATGTTCATCTGGGCTAAGAACTCGAAGGCATCTGGATGTGGTACTAACTAGACAGGCATGCCATGTATTGCTGGCTACAAGAGACTGGCATGCTTTAATTATGCTAACCAGGTTTTGAAACTAAAGATTTCTGCAGATACAAGAGGGAATATCAACTTATAAAGAGTAGGGCAGTTGAAATCTCATGATGCTTTATTTCAGATAATCCAAATCCACTGAGACATCTTTCTTGCTAATGAAAATCCTGTGGATGTCAACTATGCACAATGAATCCTACAGGGGTGGATTGAAGAACGTGATGCACATAAATAAGAATTCATTAACTCTTTATGTATATTAGCTATTGGATTACTGCAGTTATATTGGAGTATTTGGGCACTTACTCTTGCATGATTTATTTAGCGCACTGGCAGAGTTGTTAGAAAATTAACAAGTGAATCCATACAATAGATCCAGATAAAGCATCTGGTAAAGTGAGACAACACCCAATCTAATAGCTGTGACAAAACTAATTTCAGAGTCTGGATAAAGTTACCCAGCTGTTTTGCCAAGGCTGAAAGCTCAAATAACAAAAGAATTTTAACAGTTAGGAAATGATACAATTGAAAAAAACAGGATTCAGTAGTTTCTATTAATTATTAATAAGGAGAAATAGTTAAGCTTTGAATAAATTTTATTGTACTTAAACTGCTTTTTGTTGATTTCTGAAGCTTTGTTCCTTTTAGAAACAAAACCTTTTGTTTAATGAGATTATCTGATCTCCTTATCTACAAGTCACAGTTCATGACAGGAAACCTGGCAGTAGCCAATAAGGTCTGATGAGTTATTATACGTAGCTGACATTGAGAGAAAGGTGTGATTCCAAGTAGAAGTGAATTAGAAAAGGGTCTTCTATGTGGACAATATAGAAGAGTCCTGAAAGACCTGAAAAAGTTTTCCTTGGATCAGGTTGTAAGCTACAGCCACAGCTTTGTTGTGCACAATTCCTTCCTATCTGCTACTTGATTTACAACAGAAGGAAATATTTATATGAGACTTAGAAAACACATATTTTAACCAGGTTCCTGATGTGAATGATTAGTGGACAGGGACTGCGGTTCTCATCACAGTTGTGCCGTCTAGACAAATCTTCACAAACCAGAGTAATGAAAAGACAAAAAGACCCTCAAACTCCTACAGAACAATTATCCAAAATGCATTTTTTCTCTTGAAATGAAAGTATTTGCTTTTTTCTGAAGGTCTTCTGTAACACAAATTTTAAATATAACATAAATTCAGAATTGAATTTAGATTTAGTTTCCATTTAATTTTCTAGTTTTACCTGCAATACACTCATGCCCCAAAGTACCTGCAGATGAGAGTTTCTAGAAATAAAGCCTGTTAATCTCTACATTACCTGTGTGAGTTTTAGCTGGTCATTTCTTCTATTTTCCTTTTTAGCTAATCCACTTTTCATTTAAACATACAAATATATAATTACATTTTACATAAGAACCAGTTTACCAAATTATTTGGAGTTAGGCACTAGAGGGGTTAGGTGCCTTATTCTCAGAAGTAAATAATGCACACAGCTGTGTAGCTCTTTAGACTGTCATTGTATATATATTCAGATCTCTCTATTGTTTAAAAACTAGGTTGAGCTGTAGCTAAGGAACTAAATTTTGATGTCTCATCTTCTCATGACAAAGACTGTAATGAGAACTGGGAACTGCACAGCTTGAGTCCATTCCTGTGACAATTACAAGGGGAATAGTAAATGTCGGAACAAAAACTTACTGTTTTAGGTTTGTAATCATGACTGATGGAGGTCAGGTGCTGCAATGAAATGTGTCCTCACCATCACATAAATGCATTTTAAAACAAATTTGAGACCTAACACCAAAGCAGAAGGAAGATGAATAAGCTTCAGGAAAATTATTACAGGCAACACAGTTAACATCATAGTTCTTAATTCATGGAGAATTATAAACCAGTTCTTAATTCACTGTAATTAAATCGAGACATGGTTACTTACTGGTATGTACTTCTGACCTGAGGTGAAGGCCAACAGTAGAATAAACAAAAGAAAATAAGGCAGATGAAAAAGCCATGGATTAAACACATAGTTTCTTTACTTCGTGAAATCTATTCAAAATCATATACTTTGTTAATCCTTCTGCCTAAAATACATAAGTAAATTTGTAGGACAATTAGAATGAAATTGATTTAATTTCCTGGGTTTTTTTAATAACTCTGGTTTTATTACTAAGTTTAAGTTTCTGAAACCAGTGTTCTCTTAGTTCTTTTCCATATTAACAGATGAAGATTTTTAACGTTATAGTAAATTATTTCACCCTAACTGCTAAAATGCTGACAGATCAGAAATGGGAATGATATTTGTAAGCTTTTTTTTCTACTTATTTAAAAAGCTTGTGGATGGTCCTCTTTATCCACTCTCACTTCTCTGTTTGTTACAAAATAAAAGAAGACTTCCTTGGTAGACTAGCAGCAATGTTCCAAAGCTTTACAATGTAATAGTGAAAAAGGGCTGCTAAGTCAATTATCACAAAGAACAACAAGACTAACACACAGCAGAACCAGAGATACTATGATATCTTAGAAAACTTGAGATTTCTTAAACATTGCTGCAAAGGTGTTAGAGACCAGTAATGTGTCAGTTTGAAAAAAAGTAGGTGTCTTGATTAAAGTATGATTATCATTTATTAGACAGAAAAAGAAGTATTCATTCTTTCAAATTTCAACTACAGTGCTTTGGATAGCTGTCTGGAGGTAAGAACTTGTGCCTATATACAGAGTTAAGTGAAGGAAGTGGCTTTATGCATGAGCCCTTCATTGTGAGCAGCTGTTTTAGAAGTCTGTTGTCTTGGGTCTGCTAAAACCAAGCCATGAAGGAATCCTCATGTGATTTATTGCAGCAGGAGTAGGGAAGAGCCCTTTAGATTGTAACTGTACACGCAACAATGTAGATGATGTTCTGAAATCCACCATGGTGAGCTACCTCATGTACCTTTAACTATGAAGTGTCTACCCTGTTTCCATTGCTTTTCCTGATCCTGATAGTTTCAAATACAGGTATGCCATGTCAAATGCCTTGACATCTTCAGAAAGGAAATCCAAGCTGCTGTTTTCTCCAAGAAAGCTGTGACAAAATGCCCACTGTCTACAGAGGTCCCACTGGGTTTTCATCCCAGCGCTGCTCCATATCTCACCAATTTACCCTCTGCAAACTAGTTAAGAGTATATCTCAGCAACTCCCATTCCCTGTCAAGACCTTTTCCAATACAAAAACCTCCTACTTGCTTCCAGTAAGCTATCTAATTAGCTAGTTGCTGATAAACTGCTCTGCCTTTATTTTTCTTGGTGAAGAGGTGACAAGTACAGCCATTTCTTCCTGTCTTTTCTGAGAAACAATGTTACACTGTCCCCCATTAACCTATTTCTTTCATAAAGATGTATCTCCATATTATCTCTCTGACTTTTAAACTATCTAGATGATTGCTTTAATTTACTTCAACAAATAGTTTTATAATTCTACATGGGAGTACAATTCAATCTGTATTTGTAGAATTTTTCATATCTTCTGTGGGCCATACTCATAGAATCATAGAAAGGTTTGGATTGGAAGAGACCTTAAGGGCCCTCTAGTTCCAAACCCCCTGCCATGGGCAGGGTCACCTTCCACTAGATCAGGTTTCTCAGAGCCCTACCCAAACTCACCTTGAACACTTCCAGGGAGGGGGCATCCACAATTTCTCTGGACAAACTGTGCCAATGTATCACCACCCTCACCATGAAGACCTTCTTCCTTACATCTAATCTAAATCTACCTTCTTTCAGTTTAAAACCATTACTCTTGTCTTATCACTACACTCCCTGATAAAGAGTCCATCACCATCTTTCTTGTAGGCCCCCTTCAAGTACTGGAAGGCTGCTACAAGATGTCTCCAGACCCTTTTCTTCTTCAGGCTGAAAAACCCCATATCTTTCAGTCTCTTCTCATAAGGAAGGTGCTCCAGCCCCCTGATCATACTCATGGCCCTCTTCTGGACCTGCTTGAGCAGGTCTATGTCTTTCTTACACTGTGGGCCCCAGACTTGAACACAGTACTCCAGGTGGGGTGTCAAGAGAGTGGAGTAGAGTGGGAAAAACACATCCTTCAACCTGCTGGCCATGCTTCTTTTTATACATCCTAGGATACAGTTGACTTTCTGAGCTGTGAGTGAACATTACTGGATCACAGTCAGTTTTTCATCCACCAATACCCCCAGAAGCTTCTCCACAGGTCTACTTTAAATCCACTCATCTCCTAGCCTGTATTTGTGCTTGGGGTTGCCTTGACCCAGGTGCAAGACCTTGCTGTTGACCTTGTTGAACCTCATGAGGTTTGCAAGGGCCCACTCTCAAGTCTGCCAAGGTCTCTCTGGATGGTATCCCTTCCCTCTACTGTGTTGACCACACCACACACATTAGTGTTGTTAGTAGACTTGTTGAAGGTGCATGGGAACTTCACTGGACTGCCACAACTTCTCAACCATAGAACAAGGTGCTCTATATCTGAATGTAAGTCTAGATTTGATCCATTAAGCAATTATTCTGTGACACTTTATATCAATTTTGAAATCAAACTTACTGCTAGAAGTTTACATGTCATGAGTTCCAATCTTTCCCCTCCCCCTCAGTAATATATATATGTATAAAATTACAAGTAAGGCTGTTCTGTCACTGAGAGCAGCAAACTCATCTTTTCAAATCTCACATAAGCCAAATTAATGAAGTGACCAGGTCTCAATTTAGGACAATTGCTTGTATTTAAGCTGAAAGAAAGTTCTTACAGCTTACCCAAGCTGATGGTAAATGAAATTACTTAATACTCATTTATTTAATTACTTCTTCTAAATAAACTTATAGGGAACTACTAAAAGGGTTTTGTTTCACTCTTCTGGCTTTCCCAATATAGCTCACCACTAACATTACCTTTGTGGCAAATGTTATTAGAAAAATCAAGGTCCTTTTACCTTGCAGTATCTGATAGCTAGATTGATTGTTGCTTGGACAGAATATAACTTTGGTTTATTCTAGACAGAAGACTGAAACACCTAGTGTTATTTTTTGTCCTCTTAGTCTCTAACATAATATTTTCTTCCTTTGTACAAGGCACATGTTTCTTATCAGGCAAGCAGACACACAATAAGGGTATCTTCTTGAACTCTGTATAAAGAAATTACATGTTTTGCTAGTCAAAACCAAATCCATCAATATGATAGAAAGAAACAGGAGAGATAATTTTAAAATCTCTAGCCAATCCTTATTATCCTTTAAGACCCCTAAAACTTTCTTATAAAATGAGGAAGTTGCTAAGATCACATTCTCACGTAAATACAACTGGGCTTAGATTCAGTTAATTTTAAGTATATATATTGTGCTCGGTTTGTGTGGAGAGGTTTTTGGTAGTGGGGGTGCGAGCTACAGCAGTGGCCCCTGTGAGAAGCTTCTTGAAGTTCCCCTGGATCCAAGTTGGACCCACCTCTGGCCAAGGCCAAGCCAAGTAGTGACGGTGGCCACGCCTCTGTGATAATATATTTAAGAAGGGAAATGGGAGAGGGGGTTGGAGGGACTTTGAGGAGTTATTACGAGAAGGATACCTATATGAACATCGAGATCATTAGAAGGAAGGAGGAGGAAGAGGGAAAGGTGTGCCAGAGCAGGGACACCCCTGTATTCCCTTGTGAGATGGCAGGGCCACCCCCTCTGCCACTCATGGAGGTGACTGGTGGAGTAGAGATCCGCCTGCAGCCTGTGGAGGACCCCACACTGGAGCAGGCGGCCATGCTGAGACTCTGTGGGAAGAAACAGCCCTTGCTGTTGTAGTTCGACACTGGGGGGACTGCAACACATGGAGGTGAACCACACCGGAACATCTCAAAAAGAATGCATACTGTGGGGAGGACTCATGACAGAGAAAGTTTGTAGAGGACTCTCCCGTGAGAGGGATGTCATGTGGAGCAGGGGGAAGAACGTGGAAGAGTGTTTCCCCTCCACCTTGGAGGAGGAAACGGCAGACTGACTGCACCCCCATTGCCTGCCCCTGCGCTGCTGGGGGAGAAGGTAAAAATATTGGGAAAAAAATCTGGACCTGAGAAGAAGGAAGGGGTAGGGGGAGATATTTTAAAATATGGTAATGCTTCTCATTGTCCCGTTCTGTCTGTTAAGTGTTGGGTTTGTTAGTGTTTGAATTAAAATGATGTTCTTAGTTTTCTTCTTCCCCTAATCATCTTGGGTTTTGCCTCATGTAAATGGATGAGGGACCCTTTGCTGTCCTTATCTTGATTCCTGAGGCTTTTTGTTTCATTTTTCTCCTTCCTAGCACTGGGGGGAAGGAGTGAGTGAATGGCTGCATGGTGCTCAATTACTCTCTGGGTCTAAACCATGACATATATATATATAAATCAAATTATACATCTGGAGATTATCATAGTACAGATATACTGTGTATTGAATTCTACTCAGTATCTTGTTAATATTTAACCAGACCAATCACTAACTCTCTCTTCTGGTAGACATCCTCTTGGGTATTAAATAAATAATGTCACACCATACTAAGATATCTGATATACTCTCCTTACACTTTTTTTTTTTTTTTTTAACTTTCCAGCATTGGCTTATCTACTTCTTGATTCTGAAAATTTGAATACTTGAGAGGATCTCAAACTATCTGAAAGATCAGAGTATTGTGACCTGAAGATTCTTTCACATAATTTTATAGATGTGAAATGTTTAGAATTTGTTACTATCTTTTCATTTTAATTGTAAAAATTTATTTAGAATTCCCTTCCTGTTTTGGTCGCCTATTTCAATCCAGTATTTTCTTGTTTAAGTACTCTTATTCTCTTCACACCAATCCCACTAAGCTTTTTGTTGAATGATCTACTTTGTCCCCATTCTGGGACAGCTGAAGTGTTTCTTCTCACACTTCAATATCACTTATTCTTCAATTTCTTTTACCATTTCCTTGTCTGTTTTCTTTAGATCTGTTCCACTCAAGCTTATTCCTTCTCTACATGATATTTTTTAATGCTACTGGCAAATCGATTATTAACTGCATTTTGTTGAAACCATACATATTTTAGCACTTTTTTCCATAGTCTTCTAATACCTACCATGTAATACTCAAACTAGCAACATAAACATGATGAACCAATTGGACTATTCACAAGTAATGATTAATACCATCGTGTAGCTTATTTCCACTTGAATCAGGTAAATGGTAATGTTAAATATAATCAGGAAATGTTTTCACATTTTCTGTAGCTGTGATTTTCAGTGCTTAACAGTTTTCATGTTATGATAAAGTCATATATGTAGATGGGCCACATAGGCACAGTGTGAACTCAGAGGCAAGCCAGACCTCTACTTACAGTTTCTATATGCCTTTTAGACCACACTTTAGCCAGGAATTACCTGAGTAGGATGTACCTCTGATCCATCTCAACAGAGGTATTTCAGAGCAGGGCAGTGAAACACCATCACACTATCTCCCTGAAGACAGAGTTGTTGTTAATGACTCTATCTTAGTGCCACAAGCCATGGCAAACACTGAGATTTACACATCTTCTGTACAACCGTTTGCAGTAAGAGACAGGTTCAACCCTGTGGTGCCAGGTGCTGAAGCCCCCTGTGTCCAAAAGTTCAGTTTTGTATCTAGTTGTTTTGTGGAATGTTTCATTTCCCTTATACATTTAATCCACCATAACTTGTTACAGTTTATGGTGCTAGAGTATAGCTCTATTAACCATTGAGGGCTTGTGCCAGAAAAAGCAGTATCAGGTTCATCATTGTGCTTGGACGACAAAAATAGCTGCACATATTGAAACTGCTAACAACTGATTGAGAGCAGCTTTGGGGTCAGGATAATTCATTCTCAACAGCTGTTGAAACACTCTACACATGTGTACTAGCAGCATGCTAAAATAACAAATATCATGCAATAATGCCAATAAATAAGGTTACCTGTCAGTTTTTAAATTTTCATGTGTGTTCTGGCCTTTCTCCTCTTTTTCATACAGAAGATTCTAGTCAGATGTTCACTCTCAAACACAACATATAAAAAACCTGACTAAAAAAAGATAATTTCTAGATTTTTCATGTTTGCTACAACAGGATAATCATGTGGTATTATTACCCAAAAAGCACATTCATGTCCAGCACGCAATGAACCTGACATGCTCAGGAGACATATTGTAATTTAGTCAGGCCTGGGTGCTCAGTGGACTTTTCCAAAAATCAAGCACAGCAACAGTAGGTCTTCATGCTCCTTTTATACACAAAAATCAGAAGATAGTACTTTTCCATAACACACCTATTAGATACTGATTGGTTAGTGATTATCATAGAATTATAATACGGCTTACCTAATGCTTCTAATACTATGCATGCTCAGGAGAAGAGTCCTAACCTGTGCAGAGGTCTTTTTGACCCATGGGTGTGTTTTTTAGTATTATAATGAAGGCAGCTCACTTTAAGGACACCCAAAATTTGGTTTCATTGCCATGTTAACTGTCTGATTAATCACTTTGTCAAGTTGTCAAATAACTCATTCTCAACACAATTCTCTACATTGTCTTTATGGTCCAAGATGTTCTAGTTATTTTCTAGGCTATGGCTATAGGTTAACAAAGCCTATTCTTTGCAAATTTCAATGTCTCACCTGACCAATCTTATGATTATACCCAGGTGTGCAGTAGCTATTGTTACTAGCATAATCATTAACCATGAAATTTTGCAAATATGAAGTCTACTACATCAGTATAGCTTCAGATTATTTCACATTAAATTAAAGAACAGGTAGTTGGGTATTATGGTGATGTGTCAGTTATGTTTGAATTTTATAAACTTTTTTTTTCAGCTTTGGAAAGAAAGCAACGTTTCTGAAAAGTTTAATGCTGTTTCATAGAGACAAATTCTGGCTGTCTTTACAAGATCTCGTATTTGAGGATTATGAACATATGCATTATACACCACCTGAAGTCAGCGGAACATAGCTGGGTTTTGAGACTCCAGGAAATTTTTGTAGCAGTTATGAGATAAGCAAATAATTAATCCAAGTGAATCTTTCATAGCTTTTTGTAAAGGCTGAGATATAGATGTAGATATAGATATATATATAGTCCAGGTCAATTTATAAAGGCATTAATTAAAAAAAAAAAGTTAATTTTAAGGCCAAAAAAAAAGCAGTATACTGTGAATCATAATTATTGAAGGTACTTAAATCTTGTCAAGTTCTTGGTTTTGTTTCTTCTTCTTCAGAAATTTTAAAAGGTTCCTGACCATAAAGTGAATTGTTTAAACAAAATTATATTCAAATTAATTTTGGATGGTATAAAAAAGCAGTAAGACTTCAAAAGATCATAAGTGTAAATGAGAAAACAGATAAATGCACATTTATTGAGAGAAAAATGAAAACATCATTTTGTTGTCAGAGAACAAAAAAACTGAGAACTAGGAGAAATTAGAGAAAAAAATCTTTTGGTTTTTAATCCAAACCTATGTGATTTGAAACATATTTTTAAAAATATTTTAAAATACTTTTTAAGTATGTTGATTTCCATGTGGGCAGAATAAGTAGTGACTGATAATTATGTTACAACAGTCCTGACTATAACTGACAGATTTTTTCCCCCTGGAAAACTCTTCCATAAAATAAATAAGAAAGAGTTTGAAGAAAAATCCAGTGTGATACTATGTATTATGCTACATTTACAACTCTGCTGTTAACCACTGCAATCTTAATTCTTTAATATGATACAAAAATGAAAATAAAAACAACTTATGTTTTAGAGGAAAACAGAAAAAAGAATAATAGATATTGCTATATCTCAGGCCAGGTTATATATGATTGTTGCAGTTTCAAATGGAACATTATTATTATCTAAACTGGACTGTCTAGTCTTCTAAGAAAAAAAAAAAGAGCACTATAAAATATTGTAAAAACAACTTTGCAGCAGAACCTTAAAAATGAAATATACTTGATCATTTCATACATGACTTGCAGCCTTCCCTATCTGTGGCAGAAAAAGAAAAATAACATTCAGAAATGCGTTTTCCTCTTCTAAAGATTCTAAAGAGGTTTTCATGTTTATGCAGCCTTGAAAGTTAACTCTTTCCCTTTCTTGTTCTCTACAGTCATTTTCTCTTAATTTGTTTCTTGGCTTTGTCCTCTAATTTTCCTTTGTTCCTTTATTTGCTCTCCTATTTTCTCTCTATGTTGCAGACTGTCATGACTCTTAGAATTTGATCATGTGGTGACAAAAAATACTTTCTTCTCAATCCTATTTCTCTTATTCTGTGGCATCCTATCTGAACCATTTCTGTAAGGTTTTTTCAGTGATAATGATGTTTGCTTTCTGAGACTTGAACCTTACATGCTTGAGTTGAAGTCTGTCTACTATTTGAAAACCATTCTGGAATGCCAGAAAGATAGACTTTGCTATTTTAGACTGTTGGGGATAGTGTACTGTAAGATTTTAGCCAAAATATAGAGATTTTTTTCTTTTACTAAATACAGATGCATTACATAAAGCAGAGGTCTGCGATCTTAAAATGAATATGCAGCAGAAATATTTCCAAAACCCCACCTTGAATCTGGGCATAGAACAGACGTATCAGGAACAAATTTCTCCACTCATTCAATTTCTGAGTCAGATGTGTGCATTTCTTACTTAATGATACATAGTATTTAGTAAGTCTCTCAAAGATCCACAGGCCTTTGAATCTCCATGCTCTTACTGTATTCTGACCTTTAAAGTCACCAAACCTTAGTTCCACTGGAACACAGAAGACAGAAGACAGTCACTGTCTGCAGGGAGTCAGTGACAAACACCTTATCAGGGTTTAATTAGATTTTCCTCTTTCCATGTGAACATTCAATACACATTTGATATTGCATTGTATTGAAGGACTTGGTTTACATGAGCTCAAGAGACTTTTGTGGAGCAATACATCACTCAGTGGCAGGAGGAAATAGAAGAAAAACTTCTGAAACACAGTAATTTAAAGAGGATATTTTAAACAAGTAATTAAATGTTTGATAGATGGATTTCCACTGTTATCCTTCAGGTTGTGATACTGACGCCAGAGCTAACCTCACTTCTTAATTACTATATCTCACATATAGGTACAGTGATGTTGAAAGTTATGTCAGCAATGCAAGAAAATATAAAGCAGAATAATGCTAAAAACTGTATCTTTTATTACAAGCTCTCATATTTGTGCAGTAAAAGAATTTATACCACCACAGGAAGATCTGTGCACAAACAATATCTTGTTTTTTCCTGTTTGGCCTGCTTTCTCCTTAAGAACAGTGATTGATTGGAGCTATACTGGAGCCAGTTCAAAGATAGATATTTTCAGATGTCCCTTTCTTACACAATCTTACACTGTTAGGAACCCCAGGGGTCTTTACGACTTTATGGTTATGCACAAAATACTGATCAATAAAGTCTACTGTAGTCTGCTATTAAAGCTTTAAATGTCCTAAGATAAAGTTTTAAAGGCTGACAAGATCACAGTCACAGGTACTCCAGATGCACATATCTTGTGCTTTATATACTCCAGCCCTCACCAGTGCTCTCCACTCCTTATTTATAAAATGAATATTGGTACTATAGTATCATGGCTCTGTTCTTTTCTCACAGTCTGGCAACTGCCTTGTTGAATCAAAGGTCCACTAAACATGGATCAGTCACCAGAAAAATTGAAATTCAGGCATTATTGTACAGACGTGGAGAAGTAGTCTGAGGATCAATTAAAGTAAATAGAAAAGATCCCAAAGGGCTTTGGCTGTATATAATTAAATCTTAATTATGACTAAAAGAGTACTCCCACAGAGGTTTTAGTTCACTAAGGATCTAGGAAGTGGACAAATATGTCTCGTGATAAAATCTGTCTTTATTAGTGCTATGATCTCTTTCTAGCACAGTGGTCCTCAGCAGGCTATGGTGAATATGCTTCATCATCCATTAGCCATTTAAATTAATCATTCCTTAGAAATAATAAAATTCCGATGCCTCACAGGACACTGTCACAAAATATTATACCTTGTCTCAGCTTTTAAAGTACATCTATCAAATGAAGCAAGGGCAACCAGGAGTGAAACCACGTTGAACACAAATGAAAGCATCCTTGCATGGCAGGAAGTATGGTGCCAAATAATTCCTGCCAAAGGACTCTGTTAACAAATTTTCCAGGAAAGGTTAGGCAAATTCAAGAAACAGAAATCCAGTGGGGGTTACTAAGGACAGAGAAGTCATGTTAGGCTCATATATCCTAAGATGAAAGCAACTATACATGGTGAGAGAACTAGGCAGTGGGGAGAGTACCAGCTCCTGTTTTTTTCCACTCATAGCTGGTTATGCTCATTTAGGAGACCTTGCAGACCTTTGCTTCTCTATGCAACATGAGGAATAAATTGTGATGATTTTTCACCTAATGGAACTATCAGGCAGATACTTTGGAAATATTAACATCAACTATGTTTAAGGTTGATAAATAACAAGTACTAAACAAAAAATATCATATCATTGTAGATGAAAGTTTTCTTCAAAATATCTGGTAATTTAAAGAGGGAAAAAGCAGTCTGGACTCACATCGCAATGAGATTCAATAGAAAGTAAAATCTACTATGATTAAGACTCTATCATGTAACTCAGGACTTTTATAAAATAATCAGAACTTAGAAACTGCTGTTACAACTTAGGTGAAGAAATGCACTTTGAGAAACTCTGAATCACACTAATAGCAATTTTATGTAATGATTTAGAACAGTGTAGGGAAACAGTTGTCGATGAAGGTTGTCATTTAATATGATCCACAGCTTCCCATGCAAATTACATATCAGCATGAGACTTGAAACCTTACTGATATTCTTCTTTCTGTGACTATTTTTGATAGTCTTTTTTTTCTGATATTGTTCAATGCAGAGATTTAGGTGTCTTTGTGGCATTATTTGTAGTTAAATTAATAGACAAATATTAATTCCCTGATGTTTGTTTACCTCATAAGTATTTGTACTCAATTAGTAGTTATTTTTTTCCTTAAAATGGCCTCTGAAGTGGTCTTCCAGTTCTTTCATTGTAGGAATAAATATTAAAATCATTTAAACCCTAAATATAATATTTAAATTACGCTAAATGTCAACTCCATAAGAAGAACAACATAGTGTGGTGGTTTAGGCCCTGCCGGGACCTGAGACCACGCTGCCGCTGCCCCTCCCCCACACTCGTACCAGACAGGGCAGGGAGTGAAATACAACCCCAGGGTTGAGATAAGGAGAGTTTTAATACAACAGTGTAACAGCAACAGACCAAACAACAACAATAACAATAACAATAATGAACAGAACAAGAGATATACCAATACAGCAGTGAGGGAAGCGACCAAAAAAAAGGGCGTCTGCTGATCTTCCCGTGCTTGGACACCCGGACATGACGTCAGCATAGTATTGAATAACACGGTTAGCACTCCCTCCCCACTGCTGGGGAAACATAACCCTATCGTAACTGAACCAGGACATAATCCACCCCTTTACTCTATACCATCTGCGTCATGCCCAGCTGCAATTTAGCAATTAACAATAGCAAAAAAATAATTTAACAAAAGCACAATATAATTCACATTGTGTTCTCACCCAAAATCAAGTCCCCTTGTGGTACGCATCGGACCTCTCCATCTTTCTGCATGAAGTGCTAAGGCTTGGACAATAGGCCCAAGCCAGAGCTGACCTATAGATGAATCCTGTACATTTTATAACTGATAACCATTGTGCTAACAGGTATTATACTAAGTTATAACAAACCACCTACTCTGATGTAAAAGGTGGAAGTGTTGAAGCCTGAGCAACAGGCCCTGAG
>ML997686.1:35691-66537 GCA_010365825.1 Otus sunia
TCTGGTTTCATTCTCCTGTTGGATTCCACCCAAAGCCTGGCCAGGGCTCGGGGGGGAACCAAGGGAGTTTCTAACAAGGCCAAACACGTGGGTTCTCAGCCTTGAACAAGGCTGTGAAAAGAAAGTTGAATACATTCTCTCCTCACTACTGATTAGATTTTGTCTCTCACTAGTGTGTTTACATATTCTATTAATGACTACATGCTAAGTTAACAGCTTCAACTTGGGGCCTGTTGTTCAGGCTGCAGTATTTCAATGCTTTAGCACTTTTTACACCAGCAGAAGTAGATTGTTATAACGTAGTACAATACCTACTAGCACAATGATTATCAGTTATAAAATATACAGGATTCATCTATAGGTCAACTCTGGCTTGGGCCTGTTGTCCAAGCCTTAGCACTTCAGGCACTTGCCCATCTCTTCCCACACACCGTGCTACTCATAACTATCTGCCTTCGGGGCAGGTTCCCGGGTGGTGCTATTATTGGAGAAATACCGCATGGCCCAAAACAAGACCTGGCAGACACTCAGAAGGCACTGTGCTGCGACCACAGTGGCCTGGATGCTCCAAGGATAGGTAAATCTCTCAAAAAACGAGAGGATCACTTCCCCTGGCTCACCCATAGAGGGGGTGAGACCCCAAACAAAAGCCCAGGCAGCAAACAGGTAGTGGTTCACCCCCACAAGCAGTGATGCAAGCACATTATAAGCAGTCAGTAGCCAGTACAGCAAAATAAAACCCTTGACACACTTTCCACCAACAACAAACACCAGCACTGGGAACACATATTGGATATAAGGATTAATCCAGCCCCACCATACAAGCAAGTTGGCCAGCATTGTAAATGTTCCTTATCAAACAATACAAATAAAACCAGAAAAATTGCACCTAACAGATTGCTCTAACACACTTTCTCTTTTTGTCCTTATCTCAATCCTCTCGCACCCCACATTGGGTGCCAAAATGGTTGTGGTGGTTTAGGCCCTGCTGTAACCCGAGACCACCATGCCGCTGCCCCTCCCCAACCCTCATACTGGGAGTGAAATACAAACCCCGGGGTTGAGATAAGGAGAGTTTTAATACGACAGTGTAACAACAACAAACTGAACAACAACAATAACAGTAATAGCAATGAACAGAACAAGAGATATACCGATACAGCAGTGAGGGAAGCAACCGCACAAAAGTGCATCTACCGCCCGGAGGTGACGTCAGCATAGTATTGAATAACCCGGCTAGAGCTCCCTCCCCACTGCTGGGGAAACTTGACCATATCCTGGCTGAACCAGGACACATAGTTATAGAGGAAGAACAAAGCAAGAGAAGGAAATAATCTTTGAGGAGAACATTAGAAAAAGACCAAACTTCAGCTTTCTAAATCACAGTTTTATTTATAAACTTTTATCTGGTAGTTGTCATTAATTTGTTTTATGTCTATTGGGATCCTGACATGCCGACGCCTTCATAGAAAACAGTATTCCCAAAGAATGCTGCTTCAGCATTGCAAAAAGAGGTAGCACACAAGTGACAGTACACTTTCTTCAAAGAATAAGTAAAGGAACCTTGACTAGAAAGGCATTGAAAACTGGTGAAAAATAAAGTTCATTGTGGTGTTCAGAAAATTTCTGAAGAAATTTCATTTTAAAACATCTAAAAAGACTCAAAGTATGATGGGAAAATACACTTCACACGTGTCAAACAAAACCAAAATTATCTATGTTCTTTCTGATTTTCTGATTTGTATAATTTCAGTCTTTTAGTATTACAAGTACATTTGTTGACTACAACACAGATTCCACTCTCCCATGTGCTTGCAGTTCTGTGGTTCAGACCTGTTGTAGCAGACATAAATGTTATTGAGTGACACTAGGTTTAGATGTTTGCACTGTGATCTATTAGGTAATTACAGGTGTGACAGTTAAGTGCAAATGCCTGTGAGAAAATAACTATGCAGATCTAATAATATTGAGATTAAATTCACTACATTTTTTATAGTTTTCCTCATTTCATTTGACCATTAATTTTGTGTATGTCTTCATTTATGTGTTTAATAACTTTTGCATTATTTTATAATCAGTGAGTACAAGTGAGTATCAGTTCAGTGTGTGTATTGATATGGCTAAACAGGGTTATTACAGTAGCATCTGGTTTTAATATCTTTTTTATTGGCCTGCAGTCAGCTTGGGAAAATATTGAAAACAGGTTTTCTAATTAGTTTAGCAAGAGCTTAGTTTCCTCCTCAAGCTTCTAAACAGTTGAAATTTTTATAATATTACACACTATTGTTATCAAGATAAAAATCAGTACTGAAATAACTGAAGCAATGTTGTAAAAAGTAAAATTTTGAAATAAAATTTAATCTTAACATGATGTAAAATATTTCTGAGCTGAAGCTTCCAAAATCATCCATCCGTCTATCTAAATTTTTACACCATATGACATTACATTTTACATCCATATGACTTTTTATAAAGGAAAATCACTGTTATCCAGATACATTTTTCATTTTAATACCTAGAGCTTGGTTTTATTGATTTTGATTGCCTTAAGAGAAGAATCAAGATAAGGTATTCTTCATATTAGATAGAACTCCATCTTCTGCTAGAGAGCTCATACTAACAATAACTTCCAAAGAATTTTAGATCAACAGAGCTAATTCTCTGGGTTCTCCCATTTTGGGATATTACTTATTTGTACCATTCTTCCCAGCAAACAGAGGATCAGACTAGAGATAAACTTTATTTTTATATATAGTAAATTAAATACATTAATAAAATATTATAATACACACCAATAAAATGATATTTTAAATATAATGTTAAAATATATATTAAGTGTGTAGTATTTAATTGATAAAATACATATTAATAAAATAAATTATAAATAATATATGCACATTAATAAAAATCTAAACTTAACTTTTTCTTATTTTTTAATTTATTCTCTCTTAGTATAAAAGTACCTCCACTGTAATGTCCTACTTCACAATGGGCTTACACTTCCAAATCCAGTCATGTAGCAATATGAACGTAGACATCATCTAAAAGTATACATTTGTTATTAATGATCTTACCCTTTCCCGGTCTTGAAGTGTATTGGTGTTATTTGATGTGCACAGAGTCTTTAACCTCTTAATTACCTGAGAAGTGATGTTCCTATTTTTTTTTTAGGTAAAGGAATTTGAAATTATTAACTTTTCAGATCAACTGGCACAGTAAACTTTTCTATTATTTACAATGGATAAGACTGTTTTTTAATTAAAATGACAGTTGTGGTGTTACTCATTAGAAAGTGAAGTGGAATAAAGTTAACTTTGAGGTTTTCTTGTGACGTCTATTTAATAACCATTTGTTGCTATATCTTTTCTAATACTCTGACATTTTTGAGCAGCTCTATTATTTTAGGCCTATATGAGGATATGATAAAGAATTCATCCTGTCTGTTTGCAATTATTGTGGCAAAATGTTAATATGTGGATTATGTTTAAATTATGTAGAAGAAAGATGGTGGAAGGAAGTATTTATGCTTGTTTATTTGCTATTTAGAATAATTTTTGTTGTAGCACTCATCTTCACAGAGTCTGAATGCCAAAGTTTTCATATTTTTTATACAAATAATACTCATGTGCACTTAAAATAAGAAAGTTCTTTTACACTTTTTTAAAAAAAGTGTTTCCATGAGCCAGCAATGTGTGCTTGCAAACCAGAAGGCCAGTCATATCCTAGGCAGCATAAAAAGAAGCATGGCCAGTACTTTGAAGGAGGTGTTTCTCCCCCTCTACTCCACTCTCTTGAGATCTGACTTAGAGTACTGCATAGAGCTCTGGGACCACCAGCACAAGAAAGACATGGAGCTGTTTGAGTGAGTCGAGAGGAGGGCCACAAAATCTTGATCCTTAAAGGTCCCTTCTAACCCAAACCATTCTATGATTCTATGTTTCTATGAAAAATACCTATTTTTAAAAATTTTAAGAAATGGGGAATTGGTACATAGCAATATTGGAGGTCTTTAGGTTACAAGGCTTTTAAAATTAAAGAACCAAGTGAAAGCAGTTTTCACCTGTGAATTGAGCTGATAATGTCGCTCTCACTTTTAGTGGAAAAGTGTCCACTTCACAAGTACAACATAGCAGACAGCTATTGTAAGTGTTAGTCTCATTAAAATAGCAAATATTGAGTGGACTTGAAAGTGATCCAGTAGTTAGTTCCTCGAAGTTTTGATTTACATTTGTTGCTAGAGTAATTCCATGTCATCCCCTGTTTCACCAATAAATCAATATCCTCAGTCTCTTCTATCTATCCAGCAACTTTCATAAACTCTTTTTTTTTTTTTTTAAATAAAATAATTTTGTCCTGCACCAAGCTTTACATATTCGTACTATTACTGTTAGGCACATGCAAGATGCAATAGTATCATGCAAAAAAAAGATCCATATGTACAAAATTATTCCACTCTCCACTCACAAAGTTGCATGTAAACTGACCTAAGCATAGATTTCAGACAATTTTATCTGCAGGCATGTGTTTGATTGTCTGTTTTCTACTTCTATCTAGTCCAGATTTGAAATAAATATTTATCTATCTAAAACAGTCCTATCTAGCTTTACAAAGTTAATATTCCTCCTTTCATATTTTTAGATTTGAGTAAGACATGATTTTATTTTATCCCTCTTTCATATGAGTTTTGAAGAGTGAATAGTGGGCATATCAAATCCTGACCTTATTTCACACGACTATATATCTACTGTTTTAAAATATATATAAATCTGAACTTCTATGAATTTTCCCATCTCTGTGTAGCTGCTCTCTGGAATTTCATCTCCAAACAGCTGCTGCAGCTCCCTCCCTCTGTGTTGTCATTAACAAGTAGCCTTGCTTTTGTTTTAAAGAGGAAAAGTGTAAGGCAATTCATGTTTTATATGGTACTTCTCAGGTCCTGAGATGTATCCAAACTGAAGGTATTCAGTTGTAAAAGAAATTTTAAAGGCAGAAAAATTCTGCCTTTTCTGTCTGTAGGCATAAAATGCAGTATACTGACTCAAAATCAAATGTTGTTGTATTTATGTATTCATTCAATATTCAGGAAACCAAATCTTATCAGACTTGACATATTTGAGAACTAGGCAGGTATAAATCCTGTTGTCTCTCTCTACCCTTTTCCCCTTTGTTAATCTCTTTTTGAATTCCGATTCTAACCCCAGGAAGAAAGCAGAAGCACAGCATAGTTACCATTTACAAAGCCATGAAAGTCATGAGGAACCTTGGCTTATTAATTCATTCTTTCTTAATATGCAGCATGGCTGAATGTGTGCTGAAAGACATTGCCTGATAAAAAGAACTATTTTTTCCCCACAAAATAAAATTAGGAGAGTGAAAATAATTATGTCTCTCAAGCAAGATGGTTATCTGTTTTGTTTTTGATTAAAAGTGATGAGATCTTGACTGTAAATATACTGTGTCAATGGTGGAGTGCTACAAGAGGATGTTGTTTGCATATTGTAACTTTGTATAGCACTTCAACATCTGAATGTAATATTTTTGCTCTATATAACAAAACTATGTATTCTATAAGCAGAAACAATGGGCACAAATAGTCCAAGTCTGCAAACAGTGAAGAGACATAGTGATGTTATTTTTCAGAAAAAGAGAAGACTAAAGAAAATCAACATTGCTAACAGGTTTAAATCAAATATGACCTGAATCTACATTTGAGATTGTTGTCTTAATGTTTTTTGAAATGTCAAAATCTAATCTCCAATTTTGTCAAGGTATTGAAGTGAGTGCATCTGTCACTTGATGGTATAATTTAAAAACTGAATAATCCTTAAGATTATTTCCTATTTCTGATTCAGATAAATAGAGACAATGGCCAGACTTCCAGCTTTTGCCAGAATTGTCCTCTCCAATATGATTAACAACAGTAGTCTGATAGGAAAATGAAAATTTTTAACATGGACAAAATAACGAAGAATAAAGAGTCCAGATGTTTAAACCCCAAGGAAACTTGAAGTTGAGGCAGAGATTTGTAGGGAATAATAATGAATGCATATAATGTAAGTGAAACAAGAAACAGATTTTTGTTTTCATTTTAATACTGAAATGCAATATTTCATTTTCCATCTAAATTTTTGAACAGTTATTTATTTAATGAATAGTGTCTCATAGAGAAGGAATAAAATGTTCCATAGAGGTATTAGTATGCAGATCATAATCAAATCATATAAATCCAGCTCTCTATCCTATATATCAGCATACCACCATCAATAAATGCAGTAGAGGATATATAGAAAGAGGAAGAGAGGGCAAATTCTTTGGAGATTTACTGAGCAGGTAAACCTGCGAGATTTGAGGAACAGACTATGAAAAGCAAATCTAAGGAGGATAGAGTTTTTCAAATATAAGTATACAGGCACAAATTCTACTGCAAATTGTCTGTCTGGCTTTACATTATGAACCACTGAGTCATTTTAGACAGGGGAGCATAACAAATGCAAATGCATTGTAGGAATGCTGCTGGAATGCTGATTCCCTGCTTGTATTGTCTGGTGTTTTAATTGATATGAAAATCTTGATTATAGCCTCAAGTAGTGAAAAAATGATAATGCACAGCTATTCTTATTTTATAAGACTCACATTTGTAATAAGATCATTTTAAGCTTTCAGGTTTCTGCACTGTATGTTTAGGAATTCAATGACCATATATTCTGATTTGAGGGGTAAAAGTACACAATCAAGCTTCAAAAAATTATCTGAAAATATATTATATTTCAGCTGAAGAAATCTGGAAGAAATGCTACCTGAGATGACTGATTAGTGGCCTGATCCCAACATGTTCTTTCCCTGTTGTGGTTTTAACACTGAGTGACTATTGCCTGACTTTAAAATATGAACTGCAGAGTAATTTTTTAAAGGACATAATAATAAATGTAACAACATTACCAGAATACTTCTGGAATGTTGACTCCCTGCTTGTGTTGTTCAACATTTTAATTGATCTAAAAATATTGATTATACCCTCAAGTCCTGAACAAATAGTAAAACAGGCTACTGATATTTTCTCAGATTCAACAATTAACAGTAGAATAATCAAAAGATCACTTTTCACCTAGGTTTTAGAATTTAGGATGAGATTCATGCTGTCTGTTTTAGGTGGCCAGTCCAAGTTTTCTAGTCTTTGTAAGGAGCTGCTCCCAGTTGACTGATTAACAGTACAAGGTGAGAAAGACTATGAGCTTTCCTCCCAAAGATTCCTGAAGACGACTACCAGGAGGCAATGCGCAGGTGCAAAGAGAACATAAACTGCTGACACCAGCCTCTAGAACTAACCCAGCCTTACTCATGCACATGTATGTTTGTGTTATGTAATCCAGTGAATACGTATATCCATGCTCTATCAGTTTTTGGTAAAATGTGCTGTGGGTGTGCAAGCTTTGTGGAGAAATCCCCTTGCACCTTGGTGCCGGAGTAAACATACCTGCTTTATAAATCTATTTCGAGTTGTAGAGTCTTTTTCCATGAATCAATACCCTTTTTAAGTTTTACTGGAGTTACTTTCTATACATATCTCTGGGCACAGGGATGAATTTCTCAGACGCTGACTTGTAGACACTTAAGTTTAGGCCAGGGAGATTGAGAAAAATACTTTGTTCTGTCTGGTGCATGTCTGAACTATAGCCATGTGTCAGGTCAGTCAAGGTTCCAAAACATGAGTCCTCTTCTGATTAACATTATTGTCATCCTGAAACAGAACCTCTTAAAAGGCTGCATTCCACAGTTTATTTCCACCTATGGCATAATGTGAGAAAGATCATCGACGTGACTGGAAGCCTAGAGGTAGTTGTGGCAGGAAATGTAACTCTTGATGGGTTCAATTCACAGCCTAAGAAAAAGCACCATCTAACACATTAAATGAAACAAGGGAAAATAATTTGCACCCATTCTACACTATAAAACCAAAACTAATGTGCTCAGAAACAAGGGACTGCCTACTGCATCTGAAACTTTAATGGGAGGCAAGAGCTCTGGGATCCAGTTTCTGCCCCAAGGATATCTAGGGTTTTTTGTGCATTTGTTGTTGAAGTTTTATTTTTTTAATATTCTATAAGTCAAAATGGAACAAAACAAAATAAAAATTAAAAAAAATAATAATAAAAAAAAGCAAGGACTAAAGGGAAAGAGAAGAACATAACAAAAATTGTACAGCTACATAGTTGGTAATGACTGAGATAACTGATGAAAAGTTAAAAGGGACAGAGGAAAGTATGTAGTGACAAAGGAGAATTGTGAGCACATTAGCACCATTAAAACTTTTTAATCCACAGGAACCCAGCAACAGTTTCAGCGTATGAAAGATTAAAACCATGGAAACAAACCAAGGAACAAAATTAAGTTTCCTAAAAACACAGACTGCAGAAGAAGCAAGGTGGGAAAAATGCAAAACATATTTCAAAAAAGAGGCTAAGAAAATAAGCCTCAATATCCTAACTCAGTCCCATACATGTCTTAAACATGTACAAAATTGTTTTATTATAATACAGAAAAATACTGATACAGGACTAAAACTAATGTGGGAACAGAAAAGATATATGTTACCTTTCTATTTTGGGAGAGATAAGAAGGAGATATTTTCATAATATATGCTTTGATTTTCTTAACCCTTCCCCAAACTTCCTTTCATAACTGTGATAGGATATGAGATCCTAAGAGACAGTATAAATATTTCTTTCAAATACAGGGAGAGAAGGAAATGATAGATGAAGATATAGGAAGTATTAATAGAATCTGGGTTTATAACCTAAAAATGTGGACAAGTGACTTTAAGTTCAACTGCTAATACATGATTCATAGTTCATTTTTTGTTATTTAGAATTATGACACCAACATCTCCACAATTTCTGAGAAGCAGTTTATACACTTACACTCTAATATTTAAGGGTCAATAAAAATGAAAGGAATTTTCATCAATATTACTTTCATTTTATTTGATTGAATTACTTCAGCAGTACCTTACATTTTTACAATTTATCAGGCCAAGCAATAAAAAATTATACAGCAAGTGACATTGTAGCATACTTTCATTTTCTGTTTCAGGTTTGAATGAGCTCCCTCTGCATGCTTTTTTCAGTTTTTCTTAGCAATAAAATACAAAATATAAAATGAATGACTAATCAAAGATATTTATAATATTTGAAACATAATTTTAGGATACTTTTTTAATTATATTAGAAAATTCTTTACAATGACTGGTTTATGTAAAGAACTCTGGACAACACCAGCCTGCTCTACAGCACTGTGAGTACCAGCACTGTTTTCTTATTCTTGACTCTATTCGTTTGTACATGTGGTCATTTACTTTGATAATTCTGCAACTTTGAGAACAGCAAATAATTCCCATAAGACCCAGAGTCAAGCCATGAAAAGCAAGCTGTCCAGACAGATGATAATTCATAGTTTCTTGCATCTCAAACATTGTTAGTACACAATTTTGCCATGTACATGTCATATTCCTGTAGGCTTCAAAGTAGTTATAAGCAGAAAAATGACCCTATATAAATGTCCCTGTATCTGTTGTTGTAGAAGGCCTTCCCACTTATTCCTGTTCTCTCTGCTTCATCACTTATCACCAGTAAAATATATGTTAAATTCCATTCCAGATTCTGTACTTTGGAAATGGTGATGGGAGGGAGAGAGGGATGTGAAAGAACTACTTGGATCTAAGGGGTCATTTTATGCTTGGATGATGGATAAAGTCATTCAGATTGGAGAGGAGTGGGCTGGTTACTACTGAGCCACTTAATTTCATGTTTAGTATAAACTTCATGCAGAGCAATCTGCTATAAAATTACCAAAGCTATGCCACAATTAGCTTTTTCTCTTGCTAGTCTGCTTGGTATTTGAGAAAGTGTATTTCTTTTTGCCAGTTTTATTTAAACCCAAAGATTCATACAACACAAAAATTTATCAGACTATCTAGTTCTTCACTCTTCCAAGGTGAAATTGTTTCCTACTGTATATCTACCAATGCACTGTCCCAATAGATGTATAGCTTAGTCTCATTTTAAATATCCTCAGGGTTGTTATTCCATGGCCTAGTAGATCAAGAAGCTTTTATGTGAAATTCAGCTTGAGTTTACCTTTCTTAATCTCATCCCATTGCTCAGGATTGATGCACCCTAAACTAATGTAAATATTTCTTCTCTTACCAAGCAGTTAAACCTCTCCAGGAGTTTGGGCTGTCATCATGGTTTTTTATTAGTTATTACTTACAAATACTATAGAGGTAGCCTCAAAGTCTGACATTTAATCACAGGAGAAGACATTAAAAGTACTAGCTGTCCCAATCCAATATTGGGGAGGGTTCTTAAATGATCCCAAGAGCCAGATTAAGACACAAACGAGGTCAGATATCGTACAAACTTGTAAGTTTTTTTTCCCTTAACAAATGATAATAGCAATAAGACAGAGAGCAGAAGAAAGAAAAAGTCAGAATACCTAAGCAAGTAAATGGTAGAGATGTAGCAAGATTAATTACTGCCACCATGAATCCAGCGATGTACCGCTGGCTCCGTCTCAGTGCAGGTGATGGGGTCTTTGCTTCGAGCTCCAAGCTCTGCCAAAGTCCCAGCTCCAAGTGATGATTTCAAAGAAGAAAGAATCATCAGGATCAAGATCCCTGAGAGAGGAGTATTGTTTATTGTTCCAGTCCCCACGGTTTCTCCAAAAAGTCCGTCCATTTCCACAGAGCTCATCGTCATATGTGCTGCCCCGTGTTCCTCCATGCACACGTGCCCAGGTGTTCATGGTCGTTGTGCTGACGGGGGGTCAACCTATGGCCTCTTCAGCCCCTGAACATCTTCCTCACCCTTATTTCCTCTCCACCTGGCTTGCACTCAATCACAGCTTGGTAGGCATTGTCAAGGATGTTGTTGCTCTAACTTCAGACAGATATCGTGGTTTCTTTGGGGACAATTCATCTCCTTCGGAACATACTCCTCCACGGCGACAGAATGCTGAGGCCAGGAAGTGGTAGTGGTGCAGTAGCAATGTCGAGACAAACACAGTCCAACACAGTCCCTTACACAACTAAAGGTTCCGTTCCAACTGCAGACAGTAACTACTGTTATCCATACTGGTAATAAGTGTTCTGAGTGTATACATCCAGTTTTCATCTCTTACTGTACTTACAATCCCACAGAATACATTCCTTCAATTTTTCTTTCATACTTTATTATTGTTACATTTATTTCACTTTTTTCTACGTTATGAACAGTAAAACACAAGCTAAAAAGCCAAATTGCAGTTATTTTTTCAAAGATGTTATATGCTAAAAAGGTAAGTGACATATGAAAGAAGTTACAGAGTGAAAGACCATCTACTGTATAGTTTATGTGCTAAAGTTGTGTAATATAAACTGACAAATAACTCCCAGCTTCACCTCTTAACACATTAACTCCTCAATTTCAAGAGTGAAGTGGAAATCAAACAGTTAGGCAAGAAGAGCACTATGGTAAGTCAGGAAAGAATTGTTGTGTGCCTAGGAATGACTGTAGAACTGGTGGTCATGGCCAGTAATACTGATCTTGGCTTTTGTAGTGTGGATCAGGTGTTAAGACAGATCAATAGATTAATAAGACAAAGTTAACACTGGCTTTGGAGGCAAGGAGGGGGTTACTGACTTTAAGATGATAAAAATGCAGAAGAGACTGGAAAGGGTGACAGGCTCAGGAAATGGGAGTCTTATTTTTCTTACACATGAAGGAAAGTTTACACTTGGGAGTATCAAAGAAGTATTCAAAGTAATCAGATAGGAGGTGATGGGGTCTGATGTAAAGGTTTTTTGGCTAAAATAAAAATTTGTGCAGGACTAACTCCAAATCAGAGAGAAAACAATCCCACTGAGGAAGACAAAGCAATCCTTGAGAAATGGAACCAGGGTCCACTAAGGCTAGTTCCTTAAATGTTAGTTAATAATACACATGGCAAATGGAGAAAAATGTTTCTCCTTTCTACTAAAGTGATGACCTGGTTTTGCTTAAGTGGCCCAAATCTTTGAATACTTTCTCTCCACAGTAAGCTTTTGGAGACTTATATCTAGTTTCAGTACATACCCGGTTTCCAACATTACCATTATGTGCCTTCAAAATTACTGCTTCCCCTTTCCAGGAGTCTTAAAACCCCTTTTATTCTGAGCTAAATCTCTTTCACTACATGTTTTTAATCATTCTGTAGCATTAGGTTTCCAATGGATACTAAGAAGTCCCTCTAATGTAACATAATTTGTGATTGTCATTAAGATGTTATTTACTGTCTCATTGAGATCATAAATCAAAATGTTGGAGATGACTAAATGTTACATCATTCCAATAGGCTCCTCTTGAGTTGTGACTATTTTTTAAAGTTTTGTTTTGTTTTGTTTACAGATTTTTAGTATGCCTGTAGTCTACACCAGCTTCAATTTAATTCACAGTAGATGTATGTACCCATCTATTATGGGTATGTATGGATGTGTACTGTTGGCAGTTTTTGTGGGTTTTATATGTTTTCATCCTCTGTTCTTTTTTTTTTTTTTTTTTTTTTTAACTGATGACTGTTGACCATTTTGTCTGCAAGAGCCTTCAGTTCATTTTAAATAGTTGCAAGAATGTAAAGTGGCATCTCAGATTAAGAGAAATATTTCATTTACTCAATATGGAACAGATTATGACCAATATACAGCTTCTGCTACAGGTAGGAAGAAAACCTGAATTGGAGCAGAAAATGTAGATGGGCTTTTAGACCATATGGTGTTGCTGTGTTCATTCCTTTTCTCATTGACTTCCTGCATGCTACAATCCTCTCAATTTATCAGAAAACAGCACTGATATATTTAGCTTAAAACTGAAGGAATACACTGTATGTAAACTCTTTGGCCTACATCTTAGGAGAAACTGATTTCTTTTCTCTGTCTATTGTTAAGCCTAACAGGTCTATACTTCCTACCCAGAATGCTACTACACTTTGCAAATAATCATTGTCTGTATCCAAACTCAACACTACTTACCTCATGGAAATTAACTGAAAGAGACTGAGAGAACTTCAGTGCTTTTTCTCTGGAAAATGATGCAAAGTCGAACTTTGAATAAAGATGAGTAATGATGAATGAATTCTCATAAAACCATTCCTCCTTCTCTGCAGTAGAAGTCATTACTCTCCACAACTGGGTTAGGTATTGGAATTTACAGGCAGCTCTTCTTTAGGATTTATTAATTTACAGTTACCATTTTGCAGCTATACTAAAACCCACTGCTTCTGATGGATGAATGGAAATAAGGGAAAAAAGAAGTACACATCTAAATTCTTCTTTGTGACTCGATCCAAGGTGCAAAGATTGAACCTATGGTGATCTCAAAACACCATGACACATGCATAGAGACAAAATACATTTAGTATTTCTGTGAAGTAACTCCTTTCCAACATTGTACCTTTTGTTTGAGACCTCTTAACACCTTTTATTTTCTATTTATAAATAAATCAATCAATCAAAGGGAGAAATGCAAAAATTAATATTAAACTGAGTCATACTGTCAGTATAGTCTGTAGGTGTTCAAATATACATCCTCTCAATGTCCAGACATAGCTATAGAGAACACACAGCCTTTCACTGCAAAGTAAATGCATCTTTTTCAGTGAGACAATGTAATAGATCTGTTCTGTCCATAGTATATATTGTGTTGTGGTCTCTCTCTGTGACTGACCTCCAGTTATAACTTATCCGTCAATGAAAAAAACACTTTTGAAATTAAATGAAACATCCTTTGAGCTCAGAGCAAAGTAAAATGTAGGACTGTCTAAAGCCTTCACTGTTTCTGGCACCTTTACAAGATGCTTCACTCAGACAATCTATCTGCAGGCTAAAGTACAAAATCCAGTAATGCATTTTTGCAAATATTTTGATGGCTGATTTAGTCTAAAAAATACAAAGAACAATTTAAAGCACCTATACATGAGATCTAAAGTAAAATGTTATTTATTGTGTAAGAACTGGATTTTCAAGAGTTAGTGAGATTTTTGTTAGCAAGGGTAACCACTGAAAAAAACCTGAAAAATGACCCAACTAAATTAATGTGACATGTATAATACAGGTGAAGTATGATTATTTACAGAGTTTGCCTTTTGTGCACCTGAAGAACAGTGAAAATAGGGGAATTTACCATGGAACAGCCAATTAAACTGGGAAATTCCACTTTTTCAGTGGGATAACCAGAAATATACAGTTAATGCATAGGACCCCTTGCAATCATCTATGATGTCACTCACTAATAGGTCATTTCAGAAAGCAGCATGTTAACTGAAAGACTTTAACAGCCTTAAGTGAGTCCTTATTTTAAATCTTCTTTAGTTCAGAGTTCAGAATTTATGGGCTTGGCAGATCACCAATACAATTTTTTTTCTAACCTTTAATATCAGAATTCAGAGGTTACTGCCTTAAGAAATAAACATAACTTTTTCATTCTAACCTAAGAGTCTATCTGCCACCTAATAAGCAGGCAATAAATCTACCCAAAATTCAGACGTTAAGAAAATGTCTGTGCATATGTAATAATGGCATAGTAATAGTAATAACAGGATATAAAAATGCTTTCACTAGGACAGCAATAATATGATCTCTTAGAATTAGCACCCACAAAGAGTTCAGCAGGGAATTACAATAAATGATGTTTGGAAAACAATCATTAATAACATGTGAATTCTACAGAAAACACAGAATTAATTTCCTACCAAATGTTATTATTAACTGAGAACACTAAATAAAACCAAAATATTTGCTCCACAAATCAGATTAATGGACAAAGGAAAGCCCTTCATCTCAGGGAGAAACACTGCAGTACAGTTTAGACAACATAATATTTATTTTGCAGGTAGCTATACATCTCTTTTCTAACTATAAATACATGTGTAGCTGTATGTATGTTGATATACACATAATGTAAACTTCATATCTGTTTCCTAATCATGTTGACAATATTCCAGTTGATATCAACCCCAATTCTTTCAGTCTTAACTCTTTCTGCCTCTCCAAATATTAATCCTATTTCCATTTACTCATCTTTTTCACTAAACACTAAGCCCTTTTTCAAACCACTTCACATAACTCTACATTTTACATTCTCCACTTGCACCTTTTACATTCTGAAGTTGGCTTTGCTCCTTGCTTTTTGTATCAGCTAAACCCACTGATCCTTCAACGCCAAAACAGCCATCCACTGTCCTGTTTTCAGCTATTAGGCCTTCTTTTTCTGGAAGGTCTCTATTAATTTCATCTTCTTTCTATCCTAAAGAGAGATATTCTTCTACAGCTATGTCCCATATGCTGGCCTTAACTACAGGCTCCCTGACTACTAACGCAGTTATGCTTTCCTTTGTCCTTTTTCTCCTGTTACCATTTATGCATGAACATATTTACACTTTTGGTTTGCTGTCACAATACTCACAACAATGGACAAAGCATCCACTGTAATGTGACCACTCCTTATCAAGCTGATTCATAACAGTGATCTCTCTGTTACCTTGTGTTTCCCTTTCTGCTCTGTTTCACTCATTTATGTCACTGGTCACTTTTCATTGTAAGCTCTAAACTTCTTAATTTTCAATGCACAATAAGGCTTTTCCAACTCACTTCCTCATGAAATAGGCAACTTAGGATAGGTGATATGCATTACCTTTTAGAATCATCACATTCCTCTTACTATAAATGAGCTTGGATGACTAGCTGGACAAATATCTAGTCATCTAAATTAAGTGCAGTGATATCCCTCTTAATGAATATAGTGATGCATCTTTTAAAAAACACTCAAATTGTCATAGAATCATAGAATGGTTTGGTTTGGAAGGGACTTTTAAATTTCATCTAGTCCAACTCCCCTGTCATGGGCAGGAACATCTTTCACTACAACAGGTTTCACTAGTAGAATTTCCCTTGTGAATATTTAATATTCCCTGACAGTATACTGCATTTAATATTTTTACAGCTAAGCTTTTTAACTGAATGCAGAATCTAACCGATTATTGATGCTTAGAAGCTGACAATGAAAACTGATTATTGTCCAAGAAGTACTGAATCACCTTGTTGTATAATATGTGTATGGAGTCTTAGGTAATAAGGTAGAAAACAATAATTTCCATCTTATTGTTCTAGGATGCATTCTTGTACTCTCAAATAGTTGCTGAGATGGAAACTACTGCAATGCATAATGATTTCCTCATTGTAAAGTATCATGCTTGTTAGCCCACACTACACAGTCATACAGATTTAAACTATAATTATAAATTTAGAAATTTAGAAAGGACATTTCTTTAAAAACCTTAATTCTTTGTTTGATCAGCTATATTATATCAATTTAGCCAAAGACATTTTGTACATAAGAACAAAAAGCTTCAAAAATACATATGCAGAACTTCAGTCAGAATAATATGTACCCATAAATTCACTTTGTTACCTAAATCTTTATGTATTGAGGTGAAGATTAATTTGTATTTTCATTGGTGTATAAGAGAACACAGTGTATCCTGGAACATGGACCTAGATGGACATGAAGTCACATTGCCAGGAACCACAATTAACTTCTCAGCTTTCTCATCTGACTCTTACCACCCTAACAAGAGCGCAAGTAAAGGGGATTTTGCTTCTCTCTGCCAGCCACTGCTGTCATGGAGATGTGTGTGATACTGTGCAATTTCTGTTCTCTCCAGCAGTGAGAGTATAAATATCACTGTAACTTGTCGGACCAGACCAGGAGCTGGACTTTAATATTACATTCAAAATAATGTCCGAGGAAAGGTAAAAAATGACTAGCATATGGATTACTTTCCCCTGGCATGACTGAGCCAAATGTAGCTTTTATCTATATGGCAACACTGAGCGGATGTGTCTTCCACGAATCTCTAGTCTTCCCTTAAATTAGTTTAAACTTTTAGCATTCACAACCTTCTTGGACAGGGAGCTCCACAGTTGCAGAATGCACTGCATGAGACAGTGCTTTCCAGCGTTTATGTGTGTTATTTGATTCCATTTAATTCTTCTACTGGAAGAGACAGTGTGCATCTTTTAATGTGAAGCTCATGTTAGTCTATAACTGGAATATGGATTTAAATTATTTTTAAGGGAATATGGTCATTTTTGCATTTAAAGCACATTTTGTGTTGTCAGTCATACCACAACACTGGAAGAAAAATGCATTTTACATCTTACAAATATGAAATATCTCACAAAAATAAAATGACCCAATCATATTGAAACACCATGTTATGAATGCTTTATTTTTGAAAACCATTTCCTTTTGCTTTGTTTCAGGGCAAAACTAAAATGCAAAATTTGCATCCCCATACATCAGAATCTCTTCAACATACAAGGCAGCTTAAGGAAAACTATCTTACAACAGAGATATTAATCATATGGAAGTACTGCTGCATTAAGACAGGATGCTCTACAAATTAAGGAAATAGGCAAGCAGGCAAGAAAGGAAAGATTTTAGAATTTTGTCATTAATTTCAATGAAAACAAAAAAGAACACTAAATATGCCCAGCAGATATAACTATTGGCCTTGATATCTAAAACTGTGTTTAGAAAGTATAGGCACCTGACCAAATTACTGAGAGTGTCAGTTTGGCATATACTCCATGTTCTCTGGTGCTACCAGTGGCTAGAGGATGGCTCATTGAGTATTTTAATTCCAGACCATCTCTCCTGTGAAACATGAAAATGGAATTCCACAGCTATATGAATTTTGACATGTCTCAATAAACTACACCAGTAAAATTCACATAGTCAGTAGACCACAGTTTTACTGTTTTCCTTCAAAGGCTTTACTGTTTATACCAGTTCTGCCCCTTTCATATAAACAGTTGAAGTGCTAAGGCTTGGACAACAGGCCCAAGCCAGAGTTGACCTATAGATGAATCCTGTATATATTTTATAACTGATAATCATTGTGCTAGTAGGTATTGTACTAAGTTATAACAGCCTACTTATGCTGGTGTAAAAAGTGCTAAAGCATTGAAATACTGAAGCCAGAACAACAGGCCCCAAGCTGAAGGTGCTAACTTACCATGTAGTCATTAATAAAATATGTAAACCCGCTAGTGAAAGATGCAGCTTAGACAAAATATAATCAGTAGCAAGGAGAGAATGTATCCAACTCTCCTTTCGCAGCCTTGTTCAAGGCTGAGAACCCAAGTATTTGGCCTTGTTAGAAACTCCTTTGGTTCCCCCCACCCCGAGCCCTGGCCAGGCTTTGGGTGGAATCCAACAGGAGAATGAAACCAGAGTTTTTCCGCTCAAAACAAAGGTGCCAGCTATTCTGGCTTGTCGATCTCTGGTATATAAGGATGGGCCCATTTACAGCCACTTTGGAAGCCTCACCTACGGGTGGACGCACCGCGTAGGATTTCCCACTTGCCCGGACAGGCTCTCCAAATCCTCGCTGTAACCGGGGCTGCCCAGCGACTGCGGGTCTGGATGATGGTAACGTATGCAAGTGGTGATGGATCTTTCTTAATCACTATTCTCTCTCTCTCGTAGTAATGATTTGATGCATTACCCTGTATTTTCCTGTTTGTTGCTTTAAGTGCACTATTCTGCATGTTTTCTGTATTACACTGTTACATTTTTTAGTTATCACTAGTAAAATACACCTACTCTTTTCACTCTGGTGTCCGAATTTAATTGGTATCCTTAATCAGCAAAACAACAGTCAATTTCAATCCAATATTTTTACTGAAATAAGTAAATCTGCTTACAAAAATACTAGAACCCAAATAAGATATGCTTGTTTATGAGGCCTACCTTGTTACCTTGTTCTGGTTGTGCAGTCCAGGGCAGACACTTCAGTACTTAAAAAAAATAAACTGGAATAGGGTTATGGAGATGGTATGTATGCATAATAGCATTATATGTACATATATACTCTGTGGTAATAAGCTTAATAGTATAAATATACAAACATGTATTCTTAAAAAGAATAAATAATGTGTATATATAGAAAAAACCAATATATAATTCAGTAGTTTGTTTTGAATGGTGGACTGTCAAAATTATATGCGATGTATTGTTCAAAACCTGAATGTGATTAATAATATCAAACACAAAATAGATTTCATCAGTTTTCATGCTTGGAACAGATTTCTTTCTACTTTTTCTCAGTTTTAACCCAGCCAGCAGCTAAACACCATGCAGCTGCTCATTCACCCTACCATGCCTGGGGGATGGGGGAGTGAATTGGAAAAATAGGGACCCACACAGGTTGAGATAAAAAGAGTATAATAATTGGAATAAAATAAAACAATAATAACAATAATAGAACAGGTGATGCACAGTGCAATTCTCACCACTTACCCAGTTTGTTCCCAGTTAAGAGATCCCAGAGAAGACAAGATCACCAAACCATGATCCTGGCAGTGAGAGACAGCGCCCCCCTTCCCCAGCTGACACTCCTTTATATATTGAGCATGACGTTATATGATATGGAATATTTTGTTGGTCAATTTGGGCCTGGTGCTCTGGTTGTGTTCCTTCGCAGCTTCTCTTACACCTGCACACGGGTGGGACATGGGAAGTTGGAAAGTCCTTGATCTCATATCAACAACTGAAAACATCAGTACATTATCAACTTTCTTCTCATACCAAATCCCATAATGAACCCAAAACACAACACCCATCTTGGAAACCAGCATATCTGTTTGGAAGAAGCTCTGCTCTTATTTCATCCTGTACTTAATGTAGTTCTGACAGCCATGCTCTCTTCTTCACCTAAGATTTTGTACAGGGAAAGACCAACAAAACTCAGCCAAAAGGGAATAAGGAAGACGAGCCTTCAGGCCTGGCAGTGTCTTGTTCTTTGTGAGATTCTTTTCTTCGCCTTCATGAATATTGATAATATGTAATTATTCTTTCTGTTGAAGTGAAGTACAACAATGTTGTGTTACATTTTCATATTTGCATTAGCATACATTTCCTCAGAAGTTGTTTGTATTATGATTTGATACAAAGACATACAATTTACTATATCACTGGAGAACAGAAAGAAATATCTTGATTTGGAAATGTTTCTGAACAGAACAAAATCCAGTAGGCGGCTGGTCATGAGTGGTGTCCCCCAGGGCTCAGTTTTGGGGCCACTCCTGTTTAACATCTTTATTGATGATCTCAACGAGGGGATCGAGTGCACCCTCAGTAAGTTTGCAGATGACACCAAGTTGGGTGGGAGTGTTGATCTGCTCGAGGGTAGGGAGGCTCTGCAGAGAGACCTGGACAGGCTGGAGCGATGGGCTGAGGCCAACTGTAGGAGTTTCAATAAGGCCAAATGCTGGGTGCTGCACTTGGGCCACAACAACCCCCAGCAGCGCTACAGGCTTGGGGAGGAGTGGCTGGAGAGCTGCCAGTCAGAGAGGGACCTGGGGGTGTTGACTGACAGCCGGCTGAACAGGAGCCAGCAGTGTGCCCAGGTGGCCAAGAAGGCCAATGGCATCCTGGCTTCTATCAGAAATAGCGTGGCCAGCAGGGACAGGGAAGGGATCTTACCCCTGTACTCAGCACTGGTGAGGCCGCACCTCGATGACTGTGTTCAGTTTTGGGCCCCTCACTACAAAAAGGACATTGAATTACTCGAGCGTGTCCAGAGAAGGGCAACGAAGCTGGTGCAGGGTCTGGAGCACATGTCGTACGAGGAGCGGCTGAGGGAACTGGGGTTGTTTAGTCTGGAGAAGAGGAGGCTGAGGGGAGACCTCATTGCCCTCTACAACTACCTGAAAGGAGGTTGCAGAGAGCTGGGGATGAGTCTCTTTAACCAAGTAATAAACGATAGGACAAGAGGTAATGGCCTCAAGTTGCACCAGGGAAGGTTTAGACTGGATATTAGGAAGTATTTGTTTACAGAATGGGTTGTTAGGTGTTGGAATGGGCTGCCCAGGGCAGTGATGGTGTCCCCATCCCTGGAGGTGTTTAAGGGTCAGGTTGACATACTACTTATGGATATAGTATATTTGGGAACAGTCAAGTGTTAGGTTAATGGTTGGACTAAATGATCCTCAGGGTCTTTTCCAATGTAGAAGATTCTGTGATTCTGTAACTTGTAGTCAGTGGAATTTATGAAGCTCTGAAGTAAAACAAACGAAAAAATCATGGATTGAAACATCTTCATTTCTGTAAAACAATCTCTCATTCCTTCAATCTTCCATAACCCTGAATGATTACAGTTCATTTTTCCTGTTATCATCATATTCATTTCTCATCTTTAAACCTTGTAAGAATTTAAAAGTAATCCAAGACAGAGTCCTAAATTCAGTTAAAAAAACCCTCTTGTGTTATGAAACATTTCAATTTCACTTACCCAACCTTGTTCATTTCCCTTATCTAGTACACCTTAAATCTGTCACTATTTGCTGCTATCATCAGAAAATATTCTGTGCCTTCTAAAATGTTATCATCACCTATCAAAGTTGGCATGAGATAGCTTGCAAGGTTTTTATGTTGATTTTAAGGAATTAGAAGCATTGGCTATGTTTTTTATTCAGAGCGTAACTGCAGCAAAATGTACATTTTCTAGCAGGTTCAGAAGGCTTCCTAGGTAGTTTTGAGGATGGGCAGCTGGGATATACAGTGTCATCAGAATTAAAGTTATCTGTACTATCCATCACAAAGAACATGAGATAACGAAGTCTACTGTGGAGTGTGTTAAATTCAGTCAATTAAGACAGACAGAATAACTCTGATTATTAGTAATGACAAGTCTAATTCAGTAAGGTATATTTGCCAGCTTCTAATTTATTTGAAATAAAAAAAAAAAAAAAGTGATTTTCCTGGAATTTTGTTTTACCATTGACCAATCTGAATATGTGTCATCTTCTTTGAAAATGTGGAGGAAAGATCAAAATTTTGCATTACATAAAGTGCGAGGAAAAACTGCTTCAGTGGGTACATTGTTAAAATGCATTGCCGTTTCATTACAGTTGCATTGCATTGCAGTTTCTCGGTATTTGACCATTGCAGAGCATAATGAAACAGTAATACATTATAGAGTCTGAGGAAGACATGACCATATTACAGAAAATTATCTTCACCACAGATGCTCTGCAGAGTTGTCACTTTGAGTAGACCAGTAGAAAAGACAAGGCTTGGACAAGTTCAGAACTGAATTGTTTTCATCTGACGTGTTTATTTCTCCATGTCAATTTTACAGTTTTGATTCTTCTTAATTTACATCTCATAATGAATTGCTGGTATAATTTTCAAAGCCAGAACCAAGTGAAGATGATAAAGAACAGCTACATTTTTTCTACAAGCTATCTATGTGAGGGGTCTTACAATGTTACGGTCTGATATATAGCATTCCAAAAAACACATCATGTCTACAAAACCCACTAAAGTTAAAAAACATTCAAGACAATTAGAAATGTAAAATGATTCACACTAAACATGGCTACTTGGTACTTTCTATTGTTTCTGATTAAATTTCTTCTTTAGCCACAGTTCTGTCTTATTGGTCCTGGCTTCCACAAGTCAGAAAAACCCACTTTCTCTTTATGGTGCCAATAGTTTCACTTGCCTTAGCAAACAGCTGCAGAGTTGAGGGTTATTGGAAGTTGCTCCCAGTTCTATTCCACTGTAGTGTACCCATGTAATCAGGAACCATCAATTCTGTTGATTTTTATTGGATAATTTGTAGTGCTCTTGTAGTAAGATTTTATTTGCTTCCAACTATTTGAAGAAAGAGATGGCACCTCGCAGCTGATTCTTACTGTGGTAGAGAGAAGTAATATCATATTCACAGGACAGGAAGGGGAATTACCTTCTGCCCCTGTTGACTCTCTTCAAACACAAGAGAAAGTGCAGTACTAACAACAGCTGCTAATGCTGCTGATGCATTTGTTGTCACAGTTGCTCTGACACTACTCCTTCACCTACATCTACTACCTGCAATGAAAACTTGTTAAAATCAATGAAGACTTTGTACATCGGCTACCAAAGGCTTTGAAGTATACATTATTTCTGCAGTAACAGTAGCAACATATCTTTATTTCTCCCCTCTGTTTTGCAGTACTTACTTGACTGAATATTTTGAGTTATTTTCTTTCTTGCTAAATACACCAGGTATTTTGCCATACTTACTCTGTTTCATTACAACTGGTTCTTTTCTATCCCTGAATTTCTTGTTCAGGGAAATTAATACCCTTCTTTATGATTCCACCTCTAAACAAAAGAAGTGCTCATAACAGTGCTTATATTTTCCTCTGAAGGCCAAAATCAAAGAAGATAAAGAACGGCCATGAAAAACACTTTTAATTAATAATTGTATTCTCCGGTATTTTTCCAACTCAGTATTTTTTCCAGACACCTTTTTTTACTTAGTATATTCAGATTAATCTTAACTGTTCAGATGCATTTCTGTCCAAGTCATGTTATATCTTCTGGCCTTCCAGTGTCTTACTGTATCCAAAACCTACCTACATGATACAAAAAATGGCTCTTTAAAACACTGGCAGATCACCTGATGACTACAGAAGTGTAGCTCACAGACTAGCTTATATCCTACCCATAACTTAAGCATTTTTTATTTATGAGCTCAGCATGATCTCCTGTATTCATCTGGGGTGAGCATGGTGCTCATTCAGTGCTCATTTTTATTAATTCTTTGAAGGACTGCTCCCTATCTGAACTGATGAACTGGCTTATGGCCAGCTGCCCTCAGTCCTGTCCTGATACAAGCAGAGCATTGTCTATATAGAAGAGTGAAAAGATGTTATTGTGAAAGAACTCCCTTTTATTCATTGCAAAAACTAGTTTTCTGTGTTGTCAAAGAATGAGAAAGAAGTTGTTTTCCTAGAAATATCCTAAAATAGATATGTCACCTATCTCTTGTATATCCTAAAATTCTGTGTCCCTTTTTTTCAATGAAGGACATCCTAATGGCTGCAGAAACCTTCACTGCAGATTTTCAGCTCTTCCACATAATAATTTCTCACATTGTAAATTTATTTTAATTGTCTCTCAAAAACATGTGACATTTTGTCTGGTTTGAATGCCACAATGTCAGAAACATCAATCAAAAGTGATAACATTGATCATGCAGCTGCAAAGCAGTTGGATGGCATCTGCCATAATGCCTCACAGTGCTGCAGTAGTGTACCAGAATTTTGATGAATAAAGATGCTGGTTTGTTCCATAGCAGTTTATCATGACATCTCTTAATGCATCATGTTTTTAAAGGCATAATATAAAGCTAATAAATAGGTTAACTTCTATTCTTCATTCAGCTGAAGTCAATGAAGATATTCTGAAGGCAAAATGTTATAAGGGAGAAGATAAACCAGATTCTTTTGTCTGTTTCACAAATTCAATAGATTTCATTAGGATATTTTATTTTTAACATACTGCTGTTAACCATGCCAATACCAGTATTAACACCCAGATTCCATAAAGAGCACAATTCGTGGTAGGAAAAAAAAAAAACAAAACACCTTTTTTTTGGTTACCTAAACCTGCATCTGAGGACAGAATTTGTCCCAGTAGATGTAAAAGCAGGTTCTATTTGTTTCTGTAATTAGAAAGATATATTCAAAGACTGAGGCTCTATCCTAGCATAAATTGGTTACTGGTTTACATATCAGCCAAATGCATTCTATATTTCACAGAGCATGTAAAAAAATTATGAAATTTATTAGCACAAAATATAATTATGTCCCAGGATTCTAGTGTTTCCCTATAAAATTAAGTACTTTAATGGATAAAAAGTTGCTGCTCTATTTACACTTGTCTACTTGTCTTGTTAAAAATTAGACATTACAGAAATCTATGAAAGGTATACAACTTTCATGCTTGCAACATTACAGATGTGTATGATGTATCTATATGGCATGGAATTGTCATGATATAAGCAAATGTGCTGTTCCAAATACAAAGCAAATTTGCATGTACACTTGGCAGTATTGTGCTACCTTTTTTCTTTTCATTTTTTGCTAGTTTATTCTACTGGTATCTAATAAAGATTCTTTATACCTAATAAAGATTCTTTATACTTATGACAGGCATCTTCTTTACTCATTGAACTTTAACTTATATGACTTTTGCACACTATTGGTCACATCTCTTATTGTTATCATAGATAAAAGATTAAATGGATTGTTGTTCTGAAGAAAAATTTCAATGTAAATCTATTTTATTATGAAATACAACTAATAGAAAACTTTTTCAAATATTCAGAAAGCACAGCAACTTCAGTGGCAGCAGTAGCAATGAATATTATAATCTCACACCGAAAGAAACCTACACAAACAAAAATGGTAGTTAGTGGCTAGTGGTTTTTTTCAGGTTTTGCTGGCAAACTCAGAGCCCAGATGCTAAGCACTGGAAAATATTCCAACAGCAGCATCTGGTACTTTGGCAGACTCCATAAGCAATTTTGTTTTACAGTTCTAAAGCTGATCTTTGGTCCATTACATGATTAATCTGATTGGCTGATTTGTTCTCCTGGGTGCCATATGCCAGGAGCTAGAGATGCAGTGAACTGTTTGCCCATTATACTTGCATTGAAAAGCTAGATTAAAAAAAATCTGCTGAATATGATGCACTTTACTACAGTTCACCAATTAAGCTTATGACAATGAGTGACTTGCCTTAAAATAGTGCCAAAGACCTTCCGGGAAACAGTAAAGAGCATCACGTGCCAAGGTTGGCAGAGGCAATAGCAACCAGATAATGTTTCAAATTATGTCACTGGATACGTAGTACATTCTGAAAGCATTGGTTGGTTTTGAGCTTTTTTGCCATCTGTATGCATGGAGGTAGCTTCATACAGAGAAGGAAATGTATCAAACAGAACAGGAAAAATAAGATATTTATATTTCTTACTTTTTTAGAATAATTTTAGGGGTGGGCATACCAATGAATTGTGAACTGAGCCCTTTAAAGTCAGAACATAAGCTGTAAACACAAACAACAGAAAGACATGTAAAAATATTGCTCAGGATTTTCAGCATTATGAAACAGAATTCCAGCTGCAGGAAGTGTATTTGCGAGTACTCAGCCTTCCGATAAAAATGGCCTATTAGTTTATCAGTTTTTTAAAAAGTAAAAAGAAAATAATAGTATCATAAAGGGCTCATATTACTAGATATCCACCTTTAGGAATAAAGTGTCTGAGCAATCTATCTACACCAAACTGGGATATCAGATAGATGTAAAATTTGTATCCCAAATAACACACACAGTGGAAATAAGTAGTGTGCTGTAGTAAGAAGGAAGGTTAGATGAGTTGGTTTGCAGGTTTTTCATTTGAATGTGTGTGTTTTCACAGGGAGAAATTATGTTTCTTTTACCCCATCACCAGTTTTCATAAATATAATTTCTTGTAAAGAAAGAGCTTATGTGATGCATTCTTAGCAATAGTATTTGCTGTGCAAATAAAACCTTCTAAGAGTCAATAAAAGTGGAAAGTGAAATGCATAAACAGAAAGAACTATAATAGAAGATATTACTACCGTATTCTGTGTCTAAATATTGTAACCTTTGAGGCATTTTGTGCTATTACAGAAAAACTAGATACTAGATTAAGTAAGTCAGTTAATATTTTCAAAACTACATTTGAAAATGAATAGGTCAAATATGTCTGGAATTGATGAAAAAAAAAGAAAAATGAGATATGTTTACACCTTTAAAAAACCTGTTATTCTGAAAAGCTGTGGAACTAGTTCCGTCATTATTGACACCGAAGAGAAATTAACCTGCTTATATTGGGTAACTAATAGATTAAATTCTATATTCCATGCAGTCTTAATTCGGTATTTCTTTCAAATCAAGAAAGAAAACATTTTTCCTTAATTAATTACAGCCAGAGATTCTGATCTCACTAGTCTCAAAGTGATTTTTCACAACAAATTTTCCAACTGTGTCTTGTATAAGATTTCTGAAAATAAACTGTAGTGTTGGCTGCCTGTTCCTCATAGTTGTAAACTACTAAAGGTCTATCTATTCCTATCTGAGCATAAGGCACTGCAAGGTGACACTGAAATTGTTCTCAGCTGTATTCAGATTATCAGGTCATTTACCACCACATGTTTATTACACTGGTCATTTCCCACTGCAAAGCTTTACAGTTATATTAACCTGAAACATTTCAGCTAGTCATTTTAGATCATGAGCCAAGCCATAATAATCAGTGGCAAAGGTGAAAGCTGACCATCATTCATTTAGAATAAAAATTGCACAAAACTTAAAATTAATAAATTTAAAAAACAAAACAATAAAATCCCAAAGAAAGAGATTTTTGTAACTAACAAGCATAAAGAGTGTTTTCCTCTACCTTCATGTCTTATGGTTTCACTAATCCCACATCTAAAATAGTACAAGCTCTGGACAAAGTTCTTCCTATATTTGGACTCTGGGATCTTTTTCTGTTAGGTGTTCCCTAGTGCTGAATAATACATATGAGTTTATGCTTTATTTTTTTGCTCAGTGGAAGCACTAATTTGAGTCTTTCTACCACCTAAATTCCTGTTTCCACAAACTTTATAGTATCATGCTGCTTTTAAGGATCTCTGTGGCAAATGTTGTTGAAGTTAACCAACAAAACCAAGAGCAGAAATTCTCAAACATATAGGTAGCATGACTTTATAAAGTGTTCTCCTTCACAGACATGGGATAAATATAAGGGATGTGCAATTTTGGGGGGATGTGTGAAGGAGAGAGGGAGGTATTTTCAGTGACATTTTCGGTTAGATGATACTTCATGGTGAGTGCCAAATATTTGTGAATATGTAAGCCTTCCTAAAGAGATGTGTAAAATAATCTGAAAAAAAGCCAATCTCCCCTCAGCTCCCAAAAACTACAATAATCAGATTTATAAAACAGTGAGTGAGAAATCAGAAGATTTTTTTACTAATCATATTTTTGTATATTTATGCGTAATTCTGCATATTCTATTGTATATCCTTGTGTGGGTCATTTCTTCCTCTGTACCCTCATTTCATCATGTATATCTCATCCACACTGCCTTTTGCTCAGGCTATATGTGGTTGCATAATGTCAGTCCTCAGTATGCCTTTTGTTCAATATATCTCGTGCATTAGGATAGAACCGAAATTGCATTAGAAACTTGATATATTTGGAATCTTTTACAAACTTGAAATTCAGAAAAAATACTCAAAATAGATAAATAAGATGCTTGGACAAATGCTTCAGCAGCTGCAGGAGCATTGTGGAAGTGGAGGGAAAGGGAAACAAGGGTTACAGTGCAGGAAATTTCCATGACATGTCTCAGAGCATGTACCACAACAGATAGTGCTAACGGAGAAAATTTGTAGGTAGAGAGTCACAAGCCTCTTGACTGCTCCATGCTAAACCAAGGTTGCACATTGTCTCTTTTTACAGTTTCTTCAAGTCCATGTTTTGCCAGAAACAGAATGTTTGCATTCACACAGCCTCAGCATACATATAATTTTCAACTCAAGACTGTTTATGAAATAAGATCATAAACTTAATTTTACTCAGATGAAATACATGAAATATGTATCACCTTTCACTGTTCCAGGGCTGCACATTTGTGAGACAGCAGTACACACTACCCAGGAGCTTTACCATATTTGAAAGGGTTTTACAAAAATAAAAAGTTCAAAAGTCATGTAAATTACAGATATCATGATCCCGTCTTAATCCTGTTAAAGCTTATTATTATACTGTTGTAATTCTAGAGAAGACAAGAGTTTCCCCTTTTGTCTTTATTTTATGTCAAGAGTATTTTGAACAGTGAGACAGTGGCATACATAGCTCCTTGGAACTGCTCCTTTTTGAGTTTACCATTCAGGTGTGTGAATAAATACATCTGAAGATTACAGTTTTGTTCAATCATGGTTGCTGTGTGAATTCCTTTTTTTCCCACCTGTTAGACTGATAATGTATGAAAACATCAAGACATTTAATTGTTTCCTTCATGAGAAATAGCAGTGAGACAAGAAAATGTAACTCATGAAAGCTCTGGTGTGCTAAGCATGAAATAATTGAATAAGAGGTTAAATCACCACTGTAAAAGAAATTCAGCACAGTGCAGAGGTCCAATGTTGGATCCATGCATCAGCTCATTCTAACAAAAGCATAATTTTGAGGGCCTGTGTAGGATGACAACTCTACCAAAATTCCGCTCACACTTGAGGAAAGGCACCCCATACACATCAGACTTGAGTGAGTCTGTCCTTCCTCAGTCCTAGCTGCTACACATGTAAATTGGATGTGAGATCTAATCTAGTTCTCTGGGCATTTTTTTTTTTTTTTTTGTAGCCAATGGAGTAAGATGGATAGACACAGAGCAGAGAACAACATGAGCATTTTAAAAATTGTGTTGACAACCTCCTGGGTATTTTATTTCTTCATTAAATATAAAGAAACCCTGGAAGAGGAGTATATACCTAACTTCTCCCTAACTGGTAATAGAAATTAAATAATACTTCTGTTTCTGACAGATTTTGCTTGTCCCTTGAACAAATACAACTTTTACAATATATTTTAAAAATAAGTAAAGAGTTCACAGGAGATTAACTAGTTAATAATAGCTATATCTTAAAGTAGGTATTTATGCATGTGTTTTTTGTGTGTACTTGGATTAACAAAACAATAGTTGTAGCTTTTATTTATTTATCTTTTAAATGATGTAAGTTTTGTCCTATATTGTTGGCATGATTATCATATGATCAATCAATAATCAGAACTACAGAGTTTTTAGTTTTGAGGAAACCCAAGAATGACATCATACAGGAGTCATCCTTTTCCTTGACTTGACAGCAATAATCTTGAAAAAATATTACTTCTGAATGTAACTTTACATAATTTGTATTATTCACCTTTAATTAACAATACTGTGCAAACCCACCCTCAGTCTTAAGCTGCAGAAATTTGTCTAACCTTGCCACAGGTGTTCAAAACATCTGCAGAATACTAATATTACCACAGTAAACATGAGGAGGAACAAGTGTAGAACAAAATATTCTATCTCCTCTCCAGTTCTATAGAGATTTCTGATACAAAAAATTTATAGAGTGGTTTTATCTTCTTTTTTATGTTGAAGACCATTCCTCAAAATAACAAAAAATAACTGAAGATATAAGGGGTCTCATGTTACACTGGAGTTAGTCCGGCAGTGGTTGAACGTCTGTGGAGTCAAAGACCTTATGGAAGTTGCCTAGTCCCTAGAAATCTTCTGATGATCTGTCAAGGAACCGATATAGACTCTATTCTGAATGAATCATAGAAGTCAAGAGCATTCTAAAAACTAATACACAATTTTACATGTCAGAAAAAATATTTGAATAATGTTTTGATGAAAACTTGGGCATCTTTGGACTTGACCTTACTTAAATTTTAGTCACAATGGGAAAGGTTTAATGAACATAACAGCAAATTAGGAATTTTTAAAAAATAAATTAATTTTAAAATATTTTAGTCGCTTCAAAAACAGACAAAAATATCTGGTTCTGTAGTGGGAAGGGACACTTAATATTTGGTGTGGCAGAAAAGAATATCATCATTAGATTTTGCAGTTGTTTACATAAACTCTATGAATCATGGACCATAGATACTTGCATAGCAACTAGGATTGTGGATCCTGATCATGATATCACACTGTACCATAAAGCAATAATAAGAGTATTTAGGGTGATGCAGGTATAATATACTCTCAAGCAGTGTATGCCATAGTCAAAGGAAAACCTTGTCTTTGTACTGCACCTGATGTTATCTTTCCAAGTTTCTCATAATGTATTTTGAGCTTTAGTTAAAATAGTTTTCTAGTATATCAGTGTTTAAAAAAAAAAAAAAAAAAAAAAAAAAA
>ML997686.1:66555-81557 GCA_010365825.1 Otus sunia
GTTTTTCCTGCAAGGGAGATGTCTTAATAAAAGAGAGTGCATTGGTAGTATTATTTTTCATCTGTGCATGGTAACCACATGATTCTTCTCCATGGGAAACAAGTCACTGGAAATGAAAACTCACGCTGTTCAGTTCCAAATTAATCAGGAAAAGTGAGTGTAATTGGAGAATAGAACAGCTTCTCAAGGGAGGTAATTGAGAAGTCACCATGGTTGAAGACACTCAGGACATTAGTGATAATGATGATGTTGAGTGACCCTGTAAAACACAAGGAGACACACAGGATGACTCATGCACAGTGGTAGTGCTACTGCCATTCACACAGCTGAAATATTCCTCTATTTTGGATTTTTTAAAATCAATATGAAATCATTCAAGTTACATTTCTATTTTGAATAAACTTGAAAAACTTATAAAGGGATTTTAGTCCTGATACAACATCTCAACTGAGAGGAGATGAGAAGGGGAATCTTACTTCCAGTTTTCCATCCAGACTTTTTACAGTTATTACTTGTTTGATCCATATCCAAATGTGGAAGTACTTTTGTCAGTATCCAGATACCTGATTGTAAACTAGTCTCCTTCACTTAGGTTAAAATTAATCTAGAAAACTAGTTCTGATGTAAATATCTGTATTTCAAATGTCTGGAGGTAATATAAGTCTCGCGATCCTAGGCTGTATTTCCCAGTGTTTTCACATCCTCTAACATCACCTGAGCGATCCTCAGATCCAGCAGTGGAGTCATGAGGGACATCATCTCCTAAAGACTGGAGCTTGTCAGGGTGTTTCTGGAGAAATCCTTCCTCAAAGCTTCTCACTGTCTCTAAAAGTAAGAAAACCCATGTGAAGTTGTCAACAGAATGTCCTATTTTTTCTCTGGGTCCATAAACCATTCAATATTTTCCTTATATCTTCCCATTCTATTTACATAAAAACATAAATTTTGAGGAAGTATGGTTTTTAATTCCTAGATGAATAAATCATACTTACTGTTATTTCACATCATTCTCCCATCTACTTTTTGATTCCACCAGAGACCAGCACTGCATGTGTTTCCATGTCTTTATTAGCTATCCAGGGAGATGGTTATCATTAAGAAATGGGTCACAACTTAAAATCACCATGGATAAGTAAACAGCTGAGTGAAATTCAAAGAAAACACACAACACCATACATTAATATTCCTTCCATAATGACATTTACCAGCAACAATTCCATTTCAAGTTCAACGTTTCGTTTATCTACTCATATGAATATACAAGTATATGCATACAAATATTAACATATAACTATATTCTGAATCTGTTCCTCTAATTCCTGAAATGATCTACAAGAACAGAAATTAAAGATGGTAAAAGATATGTTACTTTTCAGAAGCAGTATTTTTACAGGACCAATTCTAATGAAATTTCATTTTCAAGTCTTTTCTATTTTTTTTTTATTTTTTGATTTACATTCTTTAAATATATCATAGTTTAAGCACAGTTTTGTTGATTTACCCTTCTAAAATGACCCAGAGAGTGAAAATATCCGTAAATTTCAGCTAAACTTGTGTATTAGAAATACGATGATGGATATTTATTCTTCATAATGGAATTCTAAGGTCAACTGAAGAACAAGCAGAAAGAAATAGTAACTATGTTTGACAGAAACTTTTACAGATAAATACCACATGCATGCCTGCGGACTATAAGGTATATCTCATGCAGGCTTTTTTTTCTGAAGACTGTCATTAAGAACTAAATTTTTCCTTTAAATTGCTCATATAATGAATATCACATATTCACTTCTGTCAGTGACTATATCTTGGGTCACCGCATCTTGTGGTTTGTCTTAAAACCAGTCAATACCTGTTTTTCCTTAGTGTTTCATTCCCAGATGAATAGTTTCAGCCGAAAGATCTTGTGCACTGGTTCACAGAGAGTGAAAGAAGTTGCTGAGGCAGTTGCTGAGAAGAGGGGCTCTGAAGTGGAGGATAGCAATGGGGGACCCTTACAAACACGTCAGAAGACCCGGGGCAAAACCACAAGCTGAGAAGGCAGAAGCCCAGGGCAGAGGGAGAGCCTCAAGTCGCCCTCTCCCCCCATGTACCCCCCCAAGCGGGAAGAGCCAGCTGCGAACGAGGTCAGCGGGGACTCAGGGTGGGCAGAGACCAGAATGACGACACCCAGCGCCCCTCAGGTACAAGAGCTCCCCAGGGAGGCGGCGACCAGGACGGGCAAACAGGGCGTGGTGCGGCAGTTTGTGCTGCAGTTTGCACGGACAGGACATAGTCCCTCTCCTGGGTCTGGAGCTCATCTGAACTAGTCTCATTTTATCGTCCTTCACAAGTAGACTGAGCTGTGGTCTCCACTCGGGTCAGAACCACCACCAGAAAGAACGCGGCGACCCAGACGGAGCTGCCACATCAACGTGCAGCGGTCCAGGTCCCGGGATGCAGGGAGTGCCTGAGCCTGTCAATCCTGCCGGAGGGCAGCAGTGACAACACCCGTGTGTGCTGTGATCAGCTGGATGACCTGCTCAGCCTGGTGGAAGAACTCAAAGAAGAGAAAAACTGGCTTGCTGGGTAAAACACTGGCTGAATGGCCGGGCCCAAAGAGTTGTGGTGAATGGAGTTAAATCCAGTAGGTGGCCGGTTACAAGTGGTGTCCCTCAGCACTCGGTTTTGAGGCCACTCATGTTTAACATCTTTATCATCTCTAGATGAGGGGATCGAGTCCACCCTCAGTAAGTTTGCAGACAACACCAAGTTGGGTGGGAGTCTTGATCTGCTCGAGGGTAGGGAGGCTCTGCAGAGAGACCTGGACAGGCTGGAGCGATGGGCTGAGGCCAACTGGAGGAGTTTCAATAAGGCCAAATGCCAGGTGCTGCACTTGGGCCACAACAACCCTCAGCAGCGCTACAGGCTTGGGGAGGAGTGGCTGGAGAGCTGCCAGTCAGAGAGGGACCTGGGGGTGTTGATTGACAGCCGGCTGAACAGGAGCCAGCAGTGTGCCCAGGTGGCCAAGAAGGCCAATGGTATCCTGGTTTGTATCAGAAATAGCATGGTCAGCAGGGACAGGGAAGTGATCTTACCACTGTACTTGGCACTGGTAAGGCTGTACCTTGATTACTGTGTTCAGTTTTGGGTCCCTCACTACAAAAAGGACATTGAATTACTCAAACGTGTCCAGAGAAGGGCAATGAAGCTGATGAAGGGTCTGGAGCACATGTTGTATGAGGAATGGCTGAGGGAACTGGGGTTGTTTAGTTTGGAGAAGAGAAGGCTGAGGGGAGACCTCATCGCCCTCTACAACTACCTGAAAGGAGGTTGCAGAGAGCTGGGGATGAGTCCCTTTAACCAAGTAACAAGCAATAGGGCAAGAAGTAATGGCCTCAAGTTGCGCCAGGGGAGATTTAGACTGGATATTAGGAAGCATTTCTTTACGGAATGGGTTGTTGGACTTTGGAATGGGCTGCCCAGGGCAGTGGTGGTGTCCCCATCCCTGGAGGTGTTTAACGGTCAGATTGACATAGCGCTGAGAGATATGGTGTGGTTGAGAATGGTCAGTGTTAGATTAATGGTTGGACTAGATGATCTTCAAGGTCTTTTCCAACCTAGATGATTCTGTGATTCTGTGAAAGCTGGAACTGCTATACTCACCAATACGTCTCTATAAGCCTGGACCAGATAATTTTAATATTATAAATGAGGAACTACCTGGCTTGTAGAAAGGAGAAGAAAGTGTCTGTTGGGAGGCACTGTTTCCTAATTCTTTCTCTGATAATGATTTACTAGGAAACTCTCTGCAAGTGTTTTCACTTTTCTGGTTTTGTTTTTCTATCTGGAGAGCTGTAATATTAATCCTTGCCCATCCTCAATGATGTCAAATATATTCATCAGATAATACTTCTATGAAGTTTACACTGAATGCATAAAGACTTGGTGAAGAAGCAAAATGTGTTTGACTTCTTTTGTGCTCTCAAAGGAAAGAAAAACATGCCTTTGTTTCTTGCTCACATAATAGCTGTTGCCTATTTGCTTTCAGAACCAGTTTATGACAGGCATGATCTGGGGAGTTAACAATATTGTACAGATCCATACATCTTCTGAAAGACCAGAGTTCCTCACATCTTGAGAGAGTACAACATTAGATAATCAGCTGTACTTTTCCCTAAAAGTATGTATAGATTTAGCAGCATTACTTCCATTGGTATTAATGGGATTTGGATAGCTCAGACATAGTGCATTGCTTCAAATACATGTTCTTTACACACTCTAAAGTCATGACAATATTTGTTATGTGGACAATAGAAAATTGATGGTAAATAACATTTCCTGCAAGCGTGATTACTTCTTGGTTCAATAAACATTGTTCACCTTTAGAGCAATTAGGGCAACTTGTAGGACTGATTCTTTAGCTGCAATAAGGAAGCACTTAGCATAACTAAAGAACAGCAAAGGCATAATAGTAACATAACATTGTCTTGGAGGTGCTTTGCCCAGTGAGGTTTTGTGACAAATCAGCTCCAGAAAACTCAGGGTGGCATTCATAAGACCTAATGTTATCCATCTCAAAGCTGAGTTTCTGGATGCAGGCAGCAACAAAAACCACTTTATAATCTGATACTGGGACAGCTGTGTCCAAAGTGGATTAATTTAACAATTTTTAGTGGGATAATGCATTTTCTTGATGCACATGTACAGCCATCAGAAATGAAACCTCGAAGGACATTAGAGTCCATACCATCCACCTATTTCATAATGACTAACTTGGAATGAGTTTCCCACTTGTACACACAGCATAGCAAGATTGAGGACACCCTTTGAGTTTTCTGCCAACTAAGTGGTTGCCCATGACTTGATACCTATGTATGTCTGTGTTGTAAGCTTGTAAAATAGTTCGGAAATCAGAGCTAGGAGTAAGTTTGTTCTTTGCTGGGAAAATGCAGAGAGACAAGGGAGTACATGTTACCTCCCAGTTGTCAGAAGAGAAGGATGCAGTGACGATCTCACTTCTCAGAAGGAAACAAATATTCAGCATCCACACAGGTACCTGAAGTACACACCTGAAGTTGAGTATCTGTAATCAATATTTAAAGACTTATAAATAACCTGCTTTTTCCTGTTGCTATGGATTCAGTGAAAAAACAAGTAATTCTGGTAGCTAACTACAGAACTCAACTTTAGAAATTTGAATTTGATATAGTCTTGTGGTTCCTCCTTAATGTTTTATACAGCAACAAGAAATGCAATAGGAGAATACAGAGCAGAAACAATCATACTTTCAGAACATCAGGAAAGAAACAACTTGCCTCAGAATTTTCCACAAGCACAATCCATCCCTCACTCTTCCACACACCTGTGCGCAGTAAATTCCCCCCCAGACTTCTGTAAAAGCCCTTCTGTAAGAACTTGTTCTGGACCTGTCAGTGGACAAACTGCTCTCCACTTCTACTGGGAGTCATATTTTGTGAAGTTTCCTTGAGAAAAGGACACTTTCAAAATTACCATGTCTGAAAATTGTAGTTGAGACAAGAGCAGATCCTGTGATCCATTCATATGTACTATTCAAAGATCAAATGTACTAGACTGTACTTTAGCCCAAACATAGGGAGATATTTTTAAAGAAAATTTTCACAACTTTGCCATAGTACATTGGGAGATTTTAACTTAATTCTATCCTACAACAGCTGTGTTGATAGCTGTACGGCAGGGACTCAGTAAGAAACCTCCAGAATATCTTGCCTTTTGCTGTTTCATGTTGTATTACAGAGTCTTTATGATAGGGGTAAATTCTTCTGCTAGCTTGAGCAGGAGAGCTACAATCTCTATCAGTTCACCATGATTTTTATGAGCTATTAATACACAGATAGTCTAACTGTATGGAGAACCTACAATTACACATTGATGTACACAGTTATTTGCACAAATAGTTTTTAATATAAAAAATAATAGAAAAAATAGTTTTCAAAATCAGCTCATTTGCAGTCTTTATTTTAAGGTTGGAAAAAAGCATATGAAGTCACTGCAAAAGTCTGTAATCATGATACATGGTTCAGCACCACCAGTGCCAGTGAGCATGAATTCTTATTCTGAACACATCTGACTGATTTACAGTGTCATTTTTCTTCCACAAAAGGAAGAACATTGCTTAGCCCACCAGAAGACAAAGAAATTTCTACGTGTCATTGCGAATGAAATTTTTGAGCAGGTTATATGTGGAGAGACTAGTGTATATAGAAAGACTCCCACGGGCTATTGAAACTGTAAGATCTTAATGTCCTTGGCCTGCTTATGCTTTACAGGAGGCATAAATATGGCTTAGGAATTAAGTAGAGTCATAGCTTGTGCAAATCTTAAATTGTCAATTAGACACCATTATTGAATCAGTAGCAGAAACTTCAAAGACATATTTGTATGCAAAAGTAAGAATTAAAATAGACAGTCTCTACCAACTATCCCCTAAAATATACAGAATATATGTGATTCATAACACTTGAGTAACCATGTCTAAAAACTTTGATCATACCAAGTCCAGGGTTTACTTCATGCTTAAGTCACTGAGACAAATACTACTTAGAAAGCACCTTGTTCATAAACCCGTATTTGTAATGACATTTACTTCATCTTCTTTGATGGGGTTGAACTGAATATCACTAACCATAGGGAAAAGGGGAAGCTTCCATAATCTGCCTGTCTGTCAGACATTGTAGATCTTCTTTAAGGTGTTCTTCACATTGTCTCCATGCATCACACAGATTTTGCATGCATGTAGAACTTTTATAAAGTAAAAAGGTTTAAAAATCCTCCTGAAGTTAATAAATACTTCTCAACTCACATACAGCTTGTAATCTATAATGGAGGTCAGTGGGATTTTTCTCTAGCACTGAGAAGTGAAAAGTTTTTGCAAAGAAAAATAACAAAGATTTCCAGTTGACATAGCATTTTGGTATCAGACAGTAGCATAGGTCCATCGCTGGATTTTGGATCTGTCCTTTTTTCTTTGTATAGTAAAGATGATGATCAACAAATTTATTTGCCAAAATAAACTAAAGGATGGTTTTCTGTGATAACAAGGAATTGCTGTATTAAGAAGTAACAGTTGACCAATTTGAGTTAAAGGTGGCATATGATAGTCCTTTAATATCATTGTAATTAATCTAGTATTGGGTTTTACTTGATTTTCTCTTTGTTTATAGTATTGAATTACTTTGGTCCAGGAGAGACAGCTATGCATGAACAACCATTCTATGATGAATTACATACCTTACAGTAAAGCGTCTTTCTTGAATAGCAGAAATGCAATACGATGATTTATAGTCCTTCTCAAGCAAATAAAGGTACAAAGATTAATGAAAGGGTTTTGAGTTTAACAAAATTTAAAACATATTTGGATGGTTCCTCATATAAATTCAACCTCAGAAAGTTACTTGAGGTGTTCCACAAGAAGAAAAGCTAATGTCAGCTAGCCTAAAGTGACAAATAATTTTTAAGTTGTCTTGTATTCAATTTCCACTTTATTTTAAGATTTATTTAAGATTAACAATGGCAATAGTAAAAAAAAAAAAAAAAGAAAAAAAAAAGAAAAAAAACAAACAAACAAAAAAAACCAAAACAAACAACCAAACACCTCTGTAGAGCATCTGTCAAGATGACAAGCACGCTGATCTGGATAGACCAGCATATCACAATGAATATAAGAACAAGCTAAAGTTGGGGTGACAAAAAAAAGTCCTGGAAATACCTGAGAGTGGAGAAGAGGAAGGTAGCTAAGAAGAGGTAGTTGAGATGTTCTTCAAATGCTCAGAGTAGAAGGTATGCCAAGTTCCATATGTAATCATGGATTAGGACTCAAAGTCATTTTGCTTTCAAACATGATATCATATTTACACAATTCTGCAGTCTCCCAGTTCTGGATTTTTACTTCATTTTTGTTTTGAGGAGCTTTAGCTTCTCTTTTCCTATGTCTCTGTGACTGCAATATAGAGTAAGAGTACACAAGTTAAATTTAAACAAGCTAGCTGAAGTTAGTAATTGTCTAATCTGAGTGTAGCTACTTCTCCATGGACATCCATACAGTTCTGTGAGGAACCTATTAGGGAAGGTATGAGTCCAGGCTACAATTTCATGGCTTCTCTTGAGTATGTAAAAAAATATTAAAAAGGAAATATCCTCCAGCTCCTTTGCAAAGCTCTGGGTCACCTACATGTTGAGAAAGAGCTTAGTCTGTAGCACCAATGCAATCTTCTGCTTTCACATCCTTTCTTTTTTATCAAATCAATGTATAGAAGTTTTACTGTTTGCTTCCTTTTTCTACAGTGACTATCAGAATAGGCAAGGTATGTAGGTTTCTTTCATGAATGAAAAATGCCAAAGAAATTATGTAAACAGTGGGAAAAGATAAAAAGAAAGTATGAGAAACAGTATTCCAACAGACTGACAAAAATACTAGAAAACTTGGAACTCATTCATCAAAGACATTAGAAATGCCATATGTTTTCAGGTTTAAAAGAAATATTCATTTTATCTTGATGTTTAATAATTAAAAAAAAAATCATAGAATCATAATAAAATTGTTTGGATTCAAAGGCCCATTAAAGATCACCTAGTCCAAGTCCATTGACATGGGCCCAGATATCTTTTACTAGATCAAATTGCTCAAAGCTCCATCTAACCTGACTTTGTACATTGCCAATGACAGGGCATCCACAGTTCTCTGGACAACCTGTTCCAGTGTCTCACCACCATTATCATAAAAACTCTTTAGTTTAAATCCATTCCCCCTTGTCTTGTTACTACCAACCTTGATAAAAAGTCTCCATCTTTGTTACAAGCCCCCTTTATATACTAAGAGACTGCAATAAGGTCTCCCCAGAACTTTCTCTTCTGCAGGCTGAACAAACCTAACTCTCTCAGCCTTTCCTCATAGGAGAGGTGTTCCAGCCTTCTGATCATTTGAATGGCCCTCTTCTGGACCCACCTATGATATTCTTGTGCTGGGGACCCTCGAGGTGGACACAGTACTCCAGATGGGGTCACGAAAGTGGAGTAGAAGGAAAGAATCAATTCCCTTGACCCTCTGGCAATGCTTCTTTCTGGGCTACAAGTGACAATTGACAGGTCATACCCAGTTTTTCATCTCTCAGTATCCCAGGTATCTGCAAGGTTGCTCTCAATCTATTCATCCCACAGTCTGTATTGATATTGAGGATTGCCTTGACCCAGTGCAGGACCTTGCACTTGTCCTTGTTGAACTTCATGATGTTAATGATGATCCGAGGCCAAAAAGAAAGTTAAAATGCTTTCCCTTAGAAATTATAGTCTTTAAACAAGCACACTGTCCATGGACAGTAAATTCTAACTCAGTGTAAATGCAACCTGCACAAGTATCATCAAAAGGCAAAAAATTCAAAGTGACAAGATGAATTATGTTCTTTGAAATACTGAAGTATTTCAAAGCTAAAAAATTAGCTATAAGCGAGAAATATGTGTGTGTGTGTGTATATGTGTACATAAGTACATATATCAACATGTAACTCATATGTATGAACATGCTTTATATATGCATCTCTGCATATATATGTAATCATATGTGTTCTTACATTTAGTGGGATGTCCTACATTCATTCACGGACTCTAATAGCAGGCCTATTTTATAGGTCCACAGGTGGAAAACTCATGGTCTGGATTTAAGCCCTAGAACTTTACAGCAACAGACAGCAGTGATCGTTTACTTTGTTTAATGTACATCATCTCAGTCCTAAAGCAATACTCTTAATTTCTCATTTGACTCTAAAGGTGAGCAAAACCTGTATTATGTTCCCTATCTTTTTCACAGCAATCCATCCTTGACCAAATGAGACCTTGACCAGGAGAAGGCCTGTAGATGTGTTTTAAATCTGTGTGGGCTCTGATAACTTCCAGATTGTCCAAGAAAGAGCAACTTGTCTTTCAATCACTTGTGGCAGGACTATGCCCAAATGAACTTGCCCAGGTAATCAGGAGTCATGTATATACAAAAAATTTTTACTTCTGGACCCTAACTAATCAAACCTTGTACTGTCAGATGGATTTGCTTGTCTGTAAATCTTTCCTTAGATGTGGTAATCTCCTAGTGGAGCAGTTAGTCCCTAGGCTGATGTGACTGGTTTATCAGTCTGAATACTAGCAAAGTGCCAGTTCACTTGTGCTTCATATCTTAAATGTTCTATAGTGGATAGCAGTAAATTTATTTTGACATATGTAGTGGTTTAGTCTCTGCCAGAGTCTGAGACCACGCGGCCGCTGCCCCTCCTCCACAAAGGGAGTGAAGTACAAAGCCCCGGGCTGGGATAAGGAGAGGTTTAATACAGCAGTGTAACAGCAACACAACAAACAACAACAATAACAATGAGAATAACAGTAATAACAATGAACAGAGTAAAATATCTACCAATACAGCAATGAGAAGTGAGCAATGGTATAACACACGTTCTAACCGACCGGTCTCGCCTCCGCGCCCGGAGGTGACATCTTCATGGTATCTGAATAACCCTGTTAGAGCTCCCCCTCCACTGCTGGGGAAACTTAACCTTATCCTGGCTAAACCCGGACAACATGTTAAAAAAAGTGCGTGATTTCTGTAAGAAGGAGCCAGCTCTATTACATCTACATCTGAGTACGGAAGCCATGTATATGTGAACTCTATTCCTGGCTGAAGGGGATAACTGCTTTATCTATAGATAGGCATCTCTAGTCTTATCCAGGAGAGGACCATTCTCAGGTTAAGGAACCAGTAGAAAAGGGAATATGCTGGGCAGAAGCAGTGGTACTATCCTTTGAGACAGCCTTAGATAAGTCTAATGAAGTGCCAAGGCCAGGGCCACAGATAGGAAATCATGAGCCCCATTGATATATATGTGATTATTGGAGTGCAGAGAATCAGGGGCATGAGAGTGTAGGAAAAAACATGGAGAACTGAAGCAGCACTTCAGGAAGGACTGTAGGTGGTTTCTTGCTTTTACATATTACAAGTTTTCTGAAGCAGCACTCTGAGCATGTTTTGGAGGAAGTTGTTAAACTGGTGTGTCTCTGCCAGAAGATTTCCTGAAGCAGGACATTGAGAGGATACTGTATACAGAGGGATTTTTGCACATGGGGAAGTAGGTTACTGACTTGGAAAAGAATTTTAGCATCAGATTACCACATTGGACAGCCATGTGACTGCCTGGTATTCTGGAAGCAGCAGATGGAGTGGTTTTGTGGGAGAAAATAAAGGGAAATTACCAAAGGAAGGAGTAGGAGAAGGAAGAGGGCAAGGTGAAGCCATGGCATGTGGGTGTTTTGGAAGGGAGGACTTCATTGCTTTCTGTCGATGGCTTTGTCTTTGATCCTTTTTTCCCAGGAACCTTCCCAGGCTGATGAAATTCTTATCTTGTGGTTGATCTGGTGCTATCAGTGAGTTTAGAAACACACACCAAGAAAAAGCAAGTAAATGTTTGGCATGAAATCAGCAACGATGTTGTCATGTTCTCTGCTTGTCACAAAGCAGCTTACGCAGGCCCTGCAATTTGTCTGAGCTCTCTTGCCTCTAGATGTTAAAAAAAAAAATTTAAATGGCAAATCTTTCATTCTACCTGTTTCTGTTTGGAGCCTACAGTTTGTAAATCTTAGAGGCACAAGCCAGTATGAGTATTCAAGCAAGAAGAAGAATTTAGATGCAGCTGAGTAAGAGGTCAGGTCTCATACATCAGGTAGTTTTACGTGATGCAGACAAGAAGGGCTACAGCTTAGAGTTTGAAAAGTCTGCTTTGTTAGTCTGCAGAGCTTGTTGGGATTGCAGGCTTGTTGTAGTTTACTCCATTTTTAATACTGTGTGGTCAGGCCTGGTGAGCTATGGAACACTTTAAAATGGGTGCAAGAAGCCAATTCCGGGTCATTCACACTGCAGGAAGCTTCAAGAATGAACTAGCCAGGTAGTGAAGACAGGAACTGATCACAAGTCTATTTGCTATTCTGCAGCTTCTCTGTCTCCTTTCTTTCTGTTTGACCAGAAGTGCTATTGCATACTTGAATTAATTTTCCTAATAAATGTTAACTCTCTTTTTCCTACTAAAAATTTCCCAGTGAGTTGAATTTAAGAAGGGTCAGACAGTTTGTGGTCGAGGAACTAACATTAGTTTATACAGCTGAATCAAAGGTTTTCTGAAAATATCTAGATCAGAAGTTGGGTATTGCTGATGGAGAAAGAATGAAAACAATAGACAAATTGCTGGGGAGCAGTGTAGCTGGCCTGAATATATGCAATATGTTGTTTTGTCCAGAACTTTTATTTCTGCCTAAAAACATATCTTATTTGTTACATTTTCAGTTTGACTCCATCAAACTTTCAGCATAAGTTTCTGTTTAAACATCAGGTGCTTAAAAATTTGACACTTGAAAAGACCCGCTAATGTAAAATGAGAGTTCTTCACCAATCTAGTGAGATTTTATTAGTATGCAAGATATATCAAATCGGGCAGTATTGATAGCAGATGAGGAAAACTCATTAGTATTCAGGAACAAAATATGACTAACTCCATACATTCTAGTTGTTTGTGAAATTTTGAATGGTATTAGAAGATGGTGCTTGAGTGAAAATGTCAAAAGCCTTACATTTAGATGTCACTTTTTTTCCCAGACTTTGGGTTAAAATTGCATTTACAAAATCAAAAGGGGCACAAATTAATGTTGTAATTGTCATTTAAGTCCTACCAGACATTTGCATGAACAAGTATATGATTTCATGATTTATGCATGGCACCACAGTTCTGGTGCATGTATTTTAGCTGTGCACAGACTGATGGACAGAGAATTATTTGTACATGCTTATTTTAATAGGAGGTGTGAAATCTTAAAGCTTTAATACACATTCTTAAGAGACAAATATTCAAAAGAATCCATTTTCTTCACACAGAATTTAGAATTCACACAGAGTTTAGAATTCAGACATAACATATGCTAAATCTTGTTTATGTTAATTTAACGTCAGATTTCCAGATTCAGATGCTTAGGATCACACATTCAAATGAGTGATGAAGTTTTCAGATCAGTAAGAGCCAAAGGATTTCAGAGTCTCCTAAGATCATGTTTTGTTTGCAACTACACCCAGTTCTACATACTTATATTTTAAAAAAATTGAATCAAATTTATAGAGGGCATTTGCTAAATTATAGATAAAGAAAAAAAAAAAAAAAGGTGTAGTATATAACTTTATGACTATTTTGCACTACTTGAAAGCTGCTCTAGCCAAAGTCTTCCTGAGCAATGGCCACCAGATGCACCAAGATTATCATAATCCTGTGAACCATAAAGTGCAGATAAGAAAGACAACTAATGGAAGGAAAAGGACTGAATACTCCTTTCAGTAATATAAAAGATGTCATTTCTGGTACATTTTTTCAGACACGTCATTCAGTACAATAATTTCTCACAATCTATGCCATCACTCAAAAACTGACAGTCTTTTCCAATGACAGGTTGTCGTTTGCTCTGTTCCAATCCTGTAAATGATGTCACCTTTTCAAACAGTACTGAGTGATGAGATCACATTATATAGGTTTCTGGATTAATACATCCTCTAAATAGAAAATTCCTTTTCTGTGTATAGCCTGTATAGCCTCTGCAATTGCACGTATACATGCAAAGAATTGTTTATTGAATATTTTTGTGCATTTTTTTACATTAGTTTTTTATTCCAATATAGAAAACCCATAGGTTGACATGATTCCAAGAAGGCCTTTTAAGCATACAGGTGTCTGATTGTGGAAATATTAACAAAGAACCACAAATGCACCAATAAGACAAAAAAAGCAAGAAGTAAAAAATATGTTTGGGTATCTTTCTCAGGTCTTGTTATTTTTCCTTTTTGCTAATGTAATGTCTTCCATGATCTCTTGTTAGTTATTTTTCTGTGTATTCATTTCCATGCACTAAACCTTCCACAACTTTAGCTATCTCTACGGAAGGATTTGACTAGTATCAATCACCATGATACATCACTAGTATCATCACCATGCCTATATTGCCTTGTCTCTGTATATTTGCACTAATTCAGCATGCCGTGTTTTACAGAGGATAATTAAAATGAATAATCCCTTAAAAGACATCCAGTAAAGCAATATTTGTTAATATGGTTAATATAATGAAACCTCACTGTAATTGCTTCCAAATAGTTGAACAGTTTTGAACCACACTTTGCCAAATAACTCATACCATATAAATTTAATCAAAATTATGCCTTAAAAAGTATGTCAACAGGATTGGAGTCTAATCTCAACTCAGGATTTTATAGCAAATATCTCTGCATATGTAGTCTCTTCTTAATAATAAATTCATATGACTGAGATAAGAATAGAGCAACTGGAACCTACAGGTATCTACTGTTCCATATTAAGATCTCTGTGAGAAAATTTCCTTAAATGGCCCAGTTTCATAGTTCATTTGATATTTATACTTTCATGCCCTCACATAATATTGACTCTCATGTTGAAAACAATGCAAGAGAATATTTGTGTTAAGGGATTTAAAAAAAAAAATGTATATGAAAGGTTCTTACTAACATTATATTTCAGATTATTATTAAATTTAAACTCATGGGTAAATTTGACCTGACAAAACCCTATAAATTCTTAGCTGTCATAATCTGTAGAGTAATAAATTGTCTTTAGAGCTGTGACTCTGGTCTCAGTGGTACTGCTCAGGCCCTGCCTAGCTTGGTTGACTTCAGCTCAAAAATATTAACTTGATTTTGCTAAAAGAATCAAGATAAGAAGAATATTTCTTAGTTGCTGTAATCTTATTTCAATGCATTGCTTATCTTATTAATGATATTTCAATACATATATATGATTTTATCATTTTTTTAGAGAAATAAAGTCAGATTGACTCCACTAGAAAAAAATGATAAAAAAATAAAATAAAATAAAATAAAATAAAATAAAATAAAATAAAATAAAATAAAATAAAATAAAATAAAATAAAATAAAATAAAATAAAAT
>ML997686.1:83047-115830 GCA_010365825.1 Otus sunia
GTAGTAATGATTTGATGCATTACCCTGTATTTTCCTGTTTGTTTAAGTGCGCTACTTTGTCTTTTCTTACTGTATGTTTTCTATATTATTCTGTTATTTTATTTAGTTATTTCTAGTAAAATACGCCTGCTCTTTTCACTCTGGTGTCTGAGTTTAATTGATATCCCCAATCAGCAAAAGAACAATGAAGATGACAGCTGGAAGAGTGGTTACAGGACTTTTTTTCAGCATTCTGAAGCTTTCCCAGCACCCCTGGGGTGGACTGTGCAGCCATTCTACTGATGTATTCTATTTCCTGCAACATTTTGTTTTTAATTTGTGTCTATGCCATTCACACCAGTGTCTAATGCTAACTTGCAAAAATTAAAATTAATTCTTTCCTTCCTATAAAGTTAATTACTTCTACTTTCCAAGAGAGAAAGATACAAATTTGTACTACTTATGTGGGGGATGCAAATTGCACAATAAAATTTAATTGTTCCCTCAATGTGTAAGAGTAATATGTATGTCTAATATTGTAGCAGAAAGTTCACTGAGCTCAACAGGAAAAAAAAAGAAAAAAAAAATCTCAAGCAAATCTTCTTCCATAATGAATTTAGCTGTAACTCTTTCTTACTCTTAATGATTCAGGATCAATTACGATATCTCACTCCAGATCACACATATCACATCTTGTCATGAAGATTTTAATTTCTCCTTGACCCATAACTAACCTCCCTATTATTCTGTCCATAAATTGGTAAACTCGTTGAGCCTTTGATCTGGTAATATATTTCATTTTGTCTACAATTTAAGCACCTGAATAATTCTGTTGATGGCTGGATCCAGGCTACCTATGACTCCCCAGAAGACTGTATAGTCATCAAGACACTAAATAATGACCAGGTGGTTAGGGGCATAGCACCCATTTAACACATTTCTCCTACATGATTTTTAATGAATTACTTAAACTATGCCTTAAATTTGTCCTCAAAACATTAAAACTCTTGTCAAATACGAACTGTGAGAATGTGGTCTTTGAAGTTTGTGAGGCAGTGAAATCTTAACTTAATAGGGTCCACAGAGAAACTAATAATAATTCTGAAAATTTCAATCAGGGTTAACTGAAATAGACCTTACATTGTAGAGAATGGGTGTTTAAAACCTGTAGAATGCTTGAAAGAAATGAGTTAGGAGATTAGCCTGGTCTCCAGGGACAAGGTATTTATGCCTAAAAATGATGCAGGAAACTAAAAGGTCCTACTTAGAACTGCCCTAGGGTAAGAATGGCCATGCATTGTGAGCCATTAATAAATCATGCCACTGCAGTAACAAAGTAGGGATGCTTGCTAAAACACATCTGTTCATTTGTGTGGCATTAGTTTTACTGTGACAACACTGAAGGACTAAAACTAGTGAATTGTATTTTAAAAAAATGTATTTTAAAAAAATGAACAAATAGCTCTCCTTTCTCTCTTGATATATACACGTAGATACAGGTTTACACATACAAACATATTTATATAGATAAGTTTGTTTGTATATGTAGATATGTATACACATGCATACATAGATATATGTCTGTGTCCATTTAATTAATCAACTTCCAGTTCCTTTCCCTAAGTCAGAATGATTATCAAAGAAAATTTTATGGTTTTAATTCTTGCATGTTCTTAAACGTTCTTTCATGATTCTTAAATATCTACTTTCCATGGAAAATGTGTGGCACATTTTCACAGGGAAGAACAAAAGAAAGAGTTTGCTGAACACATCTACTGATGAGAAATAAAATCTTTTCATCCAAATATATCACACAAGCCCCTTGTAGGAATGGATTTTCTCTGATGCAAAGCATTTGGGACAACACTGGTTCTCTGTATCCACTTATTATCATGGAACATTACAATGCATAATGGTAAATTTAAACTGATCTAGGAGATTGAGGATATTAACATGAAGACTAAAAGCCTTAATTTAGAGGCACTTTCATAACATTTCCTTATTGTTTGACTTCGCTTTACTTTCCACATGTACATGCACACACATATACATACTTACATTCAGGCACTCATTGGTGATTTTTGATAAATAGCTCTTTTTTCCTTTTTTTGTTTTTGAGGTTTTCAGAAAGTTTAGTTCTAGTTCAGAGAGATTTTAAATGTATGTTCTTCCTTCCGTTTTTAGTCCTGAAAATGGAAAACTGTTATATTCAATTCACTACAAGGAGATATTAAATATTGGGTTTTTTCTATAATGTGACTCTCTGTAATAAGTATTAATCTTACTTTTGAAAGTGTGGACACCAAATCTAATAAAAATGTGGACACTGGTGCTAATAAAGCAATATCATTTGTATCACTAGTGTTAACAATTTTTTTAAAAAAATACTATATGCAATTTATTTTTATAATGGACAGTTTTAAGTTTGTGAAGCAAATTCTAAAATATAATAGCTCAGCTCTCCTATAAGGCATTTTTCTAAGTTTTAGTCCCTGACTGCTTGAAATTTTAACGTCTTTTTGGCTTAAGCACTGTAGCTTGGCCCACCAAACCAACAACTCTTAGTTAAATAACAGAGACAGTTATTCCCTGCTGCAACATCTCCTTTCCTGTCTGAGTGCTGAAGAAACACTGATGTGTGGTGAGGTTGGGACTGATGGAGGCATGGAGAGGACCTCAGGGTATCAGCAGAGACCCCTGAGAGGGACAAGAGCTGAGGGGCCAAGTTCCTGTGCATCAGGCTGTGCCTGCAATTTCAGGATCAGAGGCAAGAAGGAAAGTGGTCTCAGGCGCTCACCTCTGCTGTCAGTGTCAAAGTTTGGACAGAGTAACTAATCTTTATTTTTTTTCAATTCGGGATGTATGAGGAACTTAAAGAGCTGACAGGTTGATTCTTGACTCATCACACAGCATGAAGATTTGGCACAAACCCACTCATTGCTCCAGGGGTGGGGCTGGACTTGGCAGAGCCAGACAGCATGGTACATGGCTTAGATTTATAAGCAGCTCCCAACAAGATTTCGGTCTTGTTGGTAAGTGTAAAGGAGGAAAATGAAGGTTTGTAATTTTTTTTTCCCTTAAGTGATGTCAGGCTTTCCATTTCCACTGCACCAATTAAGATGTCATGTGTAATGTGGACTTGAATTATTTTCCTTAATATTCATTCAGTCTATAAAGGAATAAATTTTCTTTTCAGAGAACTGATGGCTATCAGCAAAAGGAATTTGTTGATGAGAGGTGGGAAAGAAAGTCCTAAATAACTATTTGCAAGCATTACTGTTCACAAAAGTGACTAGGGTTTTTTTTTGTGACAACTCCACAATTCTTTTCAGCAGTTTTTCACAAACTGTAAATTGTAAAATGTGATTTTTTTATCCAAGAAAGTTCCCACATAATGAGTTTCTAAGTTATTTTCATGCTGTTTTCATATGGCATTTCTTAACAAAAATAGTCTCAGTCCTCTAGAAATCTCATTAGTTTTCTTTTTCCTCTTTAACAAGTTTCTCGTTATGTTAAAAGTGTTGTTTACATGGCTGATCACATGAGCCAGCAATGTACCCTTGCAGGAAAGAAAGCTAATGGTGTCCTGAGCTGCATTAGGAGGAGTGTTTCCTAGCAGGTCGAGGGAGGGATCCTTCCACTTACTCAGCCCTTGTGAGGCCACACCTGGAGTACTGTGTCCAGTTCCCCAGTACAAGAGAGACATGGACATATTGGAGAAAGTCCAGTGAAGAGGTACTAAGATGATGAAGAGACTGGAGTGTCTCTCTTAAGAGGAAAGGCTGAGAGAGCTGAGACTGCTCAGCCTGGATGAGAGTACACTCAGGGGGAACTTATCAATGTATATGAATACCTGAAAGGAGGGTACAAAGAGGATGGAGTCAGGGTTTTTTCAGTGGTGTCCAGTGACAGAACCAGAGGCAATAGGAATAAATTGAAACACAGGAGTTTCCCTCTGAACATCAGGAATAATTTTTCGTTGTGAGGATGATGGAACACTGACACAGGTTACCTAGACAGGTGGTGGAATCTCCATCCTTTGGAGGTAATAAAAAGATGCTTGGATATGGTCCTGGACACCTGGCTGTAGGTGGTCCTGTTAGGCAGTCGTGTTGGACCAGATGAACTCCAGAGGTCCCTTACAGCCTCAACCATTCTGTGATCACATTGTAAATAACCAAAGATATGGATGGCATGAATAATTTTAAAGTACAGTGTAACAACGAAACATAACTGCATGCAATTTTTAAAAGACTTTTTCTGAATGATAAAGCCTCCTAAAACTTGAAGCCTACTTATGGAGAGCATGCAAAGAGAATAAGTGCAAACTTAATTTCTTATATTTCTTGCTTTAAACAATTTAACTCTCTGTATGTTTGGCAGAAATATAAAGCATGACCAAAGAGATCTTCCTGAAACTTATGAAAGGCTTTCAAATCTCACTAAAGACTTCAGGAGATGAGGGCACTGAACTGCTTGTAGGATCAACTTGAAATCAGTGTTACTATTCTGTGAGAATGACTCAAAATCCTTCAGTCAAGTATATCGTCAGTAATTATGTATTACAAATAAGCAGCAAAGTATGTATCTGAATATAGAACTTCCTTACAAAATACTATTGGGAACGGTGCATATTTGACTGAGCTAGCCATTGTTTGGGATATCTTGCAGCAAACTGTAATACCCAACACTGGCACTGTAGGTGGAACGGGTTTCTTAACATCTTAGTTTCCAGTTTACCTTAATTTTATGTTATGCATGTGTTTTCCACAAATTTAAGCATGGTTTGTTTTTCTGCATATTCATTTCTAGACACAGTTAAAATACCTGGATGAAGACACTGCTTCTTGAAAGGGAAAAATAGCAAAAATTCTGCTAAGTTATTAAGTTTGATGTCCAACTTCCCTCTCAGAAAAAATTATTGTTCCAGCAAAGCAAAACTTGCAGATCTTTAAAGTACTATTTAAAATTAAATTGTCTTGATGCTGGCAGTAACATGAGATAACTTATTCTGAAAAAAGATTGTAGAAAAATAACTTTGAACTTTTTGGCAGCAGAAGTACCATGTCACCTTTATCTCTTCAGTGAACTGATGGTCTTGGTGAGCAGAGAAAAGAATCCTAATATAAATACATGACATTTCAGGTATTCCCTTTTGATAGGGATTTCTCCTTAATCATTATAGAGTCCAAAAGGAGAAGCTGATTAATCAAAAAATCAGTGGCAGGAGTAAGTTATGGTGCTGTAAGTATTCCAACCAATGGCAAAGCAATTCTGAATTTAAAGTTCCAGCTCCTGCAATGGTCACAAGCAAAAGGATTGATAGTAGTAGTGCTACTCCTATTTTGTTATTCAATAGGATTTGCATCTGTGTCATTTCTCTGAAACATTTTTTCTCATAGTTACATGGTAAAAATTCAGAGAATCTGCTCTGACTTCAGTTGCAATTTGCATTTGTGACTGAAATAACAAAATTAACTTGTAACAGTTAATAGTGGTTGACAGAAGGGCAGAAAAAGCAAGTATCTGTTCTCTAGTTTATAAAAGTATAGTGCTGCTTGTTGCATTTTTTCCAACATATAAACTGTCCAACCAACAAAATATGTCCAATGCATATTTTCCTTTGGCTCAGTATCTTTATAAGTCACATAAGATAAAACCATGACTCTGAAAGCACTGATCACTATTGACCGCTTAAATCAAATTGTTCTGAAATTGGCTATACCAATCCATACAAATGAAAAACTGGATCAGTCAGGTGATAAGTTATTATTTATAACCTCATTTGTTTGTTTACAGTCCTGAATAAAAAATAGTTACCTCCAGAGTGTGAAAACCCAGAGCTATTTCCAGAGCAGACTGGAAATGTGATCTTGAATCTAATGGACTTAACCCTTTAAAGAAAGACTTTTTCATTATGAACCAAAAAAATTATCTCTAATTAACCTCAAGATAACACTGAGTGACACTTATTTTAACAGATTTATGGGTCAATCAAATATGGTTAGAGTATGGGCTTGTTTTCAAAGGGAAAGCATTTTACTAATGGACAAAAAAATTTGCATAATCAGCTTGACAGAGGGTGGAGGTCAAAGACATTTTGTACTTCTTTTTGCCACTCTTAAAGGTACAGATATTCTTCATAATGAAGAGGAAACAATCTTTGTCAATCCAGTCCTTGATTTAATTGACTGCTGGACCTTGAATTTTTGGTTCAGGGAACAGAGTAGAATTCATCTACTCTGCACAAGAAATTCTAATTTGAATTTGATCTGTTTGTCACAAGTGTTAGTGGAGAGGAGCTGACAAAAGCCAGACAAACTGCATGGATACCATTGTAGTTCCTGACATCAGGCCTGGCTGTAGTAAAATTCTGTGCAGAGTTTTTAGAGCTGGGTCAGATTTCTAAGGTTACTGAATTTTTGCTTATCACAACTGTAGGGCAAAATTGTACAAACAGATGGAAAACAAACGTCTTTTTTAGCTTGCTTAAATTTTCAGTGATCCCTGACAGTCAAATCTTGTGGTCGCCTCCAGGACTACTACCACTGTTGGGCACTTGCTCTTTAAATCTACAAACAAATAAATTAGGAAGAGCATAGGAGGAATTTTGCATAGTAATTATCCCTTTATTCTGTGAAAAGTAATTTTCCAAGTACATTGCAGAGTACAGTTTTGGCCACAAGGAAACTGAAAATAAACCTTTTAGATGTGGTCATAGCGGACAATATCTGGCAGTTGTTGCAGAAACAGTAATAGCATCCCTGTGTAGACACATAACAATAAATTTTTAATTTCATAATTACATACTATTTTTCCTTGCCTGTGTTCAATGCTCACTTAATGAGCCCCTAATGCAATGATTCATTTTATCATCTTCATTCAGTGTGGCCCTGGGCATATTTACTGCACTATTGTGTTATATATTGAATTATTGATTTCCTAACATGTTTTTCTATAAAGTCATTGCTAAAGTGAAGGTATTATTAGAAATGATATAAGAAATATTAATTGGTTTATCTTCACAACTCCTGGCATACTTCCTGTTTTACATGCAGGCTACATCTACACTGTTTAGCCTTAGAGTAATCACAGGCTCAATTATGATATTGCCACACTGCCCAACCAGGGAAACCTACAGCTGGGATATCTACAAATCCCACAATACTTTCTCTTGTTAAGTCTTTCTGTAAAAACGTCTCCACTGATCTACCTGCCTTCCATGAAATATTGCTGCAAGACATTCTGGGATATAGAGGAACAGATTTCACGGTGAGTGGACACATCTATGATCATACTGGTGCATTTACACGGCTGTTAGTGCATACTTGGACCTTGGAGAAAGGGTAGCCTTTGGGCACTTCATATCATATAGTATCTTACATTATCTTATATTATCTTATCTTATATTACTGACATCAGCTGCTGCAAGCTCTCAGAACTTCCTGCAAATTACAAACCTTGGGCTTAAATGATGCGCTCACAAAATAAAAAATGTACATATTGTGTCAACTTGTGAAAAAGTTGAGCTTAAATGAAATGCCAGATATCACAAAGAAAACACCAGACAAAGGGAAAACAGTCTCCAGAACAATGCTTACATTTCTAAGTGTAACTCTTTGTTTCCTCTAAGTCCTACCTCATTGAATGCCTTCAAGTTTTGGGAAAGCGGTGAATTAAAACATTTTGAGGTGAGGTCGGTTATTGGTTTTGGAAGATAGATTGCTGGTCAGAAATATGTACTCAAGGACATTTCAATAAGCAGGAAACACATCAGACTAAATTAAAGTGACTTAGATAAGTAATTCCTATTGATTCCTTAACAGTATGTTAGTCATGATTGAATATGCACCATTTAGCAGTGATAACTGTGTGCAGTTGTATCTTTGTAGGCTTCAGAAATCTGCAGAAACAATACAGAGTAGTGTAAACTATTTTAAGTTTGCAAACAATTAACTTTTGCCATTCAATGTCAAGATATCTACTTTACTATCCACTTCCCATGGTTTGCCAACTTTGTTAGCCAGCTTCTGCAGATGCCCTTCCTGGCATCAAAACCCAGGAGCCTGCAGGAAACAAAAAAATGTTAGATTTCTCCTGATGCCCAGGAAGGCTTTGTTTGCTGTAGGAGAAAGCTGTGTACTTTGATAAATGCCATGGTGCTGAATCAGTGTGGTGGGCAGTTTAACTTAGTGACCTTCCTGAAGTTGATGGTTTCCCCCATAGACTGTCTTTGTCACAGCCTATAATATGAACTGTCAAAACTACTAAAGTAAAAGAGAGCTATATTTATTTTACTGTTGAGTCATCCTTCCTCTGTGCAGATATCAGATGTCTTGGCATTCTCCTGGAAAATTTCATATACTTTATTGTTTTCATCAGTTGTGTGCAGAGGTTTTTTATTTGAGGGAGTACATTCTTTGCACAGCCCCATTCTGTCACCCTGATATTTCACACATGTCTTTAGTGTCTGGGTCTAGTTTCTAGTCAAATCCTCACCTGAGGATGAGCACAAAATTCTTAGGACAACAGCATGCCATTTTTTGAGACAAAGAGGTCTACAGGAGTCTGTGGTTAATTAAAACAAGTGTCTTCATCCCTCCCACCTCACTCCCCATGCATTCTGATTCCTTTCTCACTAGCAATAATATATGGGGTATTCAGGATGAGTATTTTTACATTAACTATTTTTCAGTGTTTTCACAGGCCTTTTACTGCCCCAAGCAACCTCAAGTAACTCAAGTTACTCAGCAGGCTCAATTAACTGCCCATTTTCTAGTGCTTAAGGCCAGCCTTAAGACATCCTATTTTCCTCAGTCAGCCACTGTTTGTAGAGTGAATAGTGTTATTATCAAACAGTGCACTTAGATTGTCTGAGCTGGGAGGACAAAAATGTTTGAAGCACTATGCTCTGGTCACTGTCAGTATCTGAAGCAGTGGATGATCATACTGAAAATACTAGATTTGCCATTAAGGGGAAGATACCTTTACAGTTTTCTTATCTCATTACCAAACACAACAAATGTTTGTCATGATACATAAAAACATATTTACTCTAAAACAAGCAACTTTTCATGTATTGGTTTTGAGGTTTCTTTCCCCAGATCAGAGAATACAGATTTAAATTTATTATAGGATATAAGGGCTATAAATGAACGAGGTTAAGTAGCTATAGCAGAGACTATCCTGTGTTCAGCATCTTCAGGCACCAGGCCTATAAGGACAGTTTAAATTTTCCACATAGCATTGTTCAAGACCTCTGTGCTTACATGGATTTAACACCAAAAATTTTATTCTGTATTCACTATAAATGCCTAATCTCTAATATGTTAGCTAGTAAAACTAACAAATGCCTCTGCTTTACCTTCTGCTTTTCCCCTGCTTTTTCCCCTCCTACCAGCATACAGTCATTTATTGAATCTTAAATTGGCTTAATGACCTAACCGGTCCAAGATATATTTTTTTCTTGGTAATCTGCATCTACTAGACCACCACGTCATGATTCTTCTTTCCCAGCATAAGGATAGAGGGAACAAATATGTAAATTTTCCAAACTTTTTTTAATAATTTCTTTTAAAAAGAACAATATGACATTTAACAGAAGCAGAAAATATCAGAAGGCTGACAAAATCACCTTTTTATTACATGCACAAGGTAATTTAATGCATAATATTATCCAAAGTGTTATCATCCAAATGCTGTGAAAACTTCATGCTGAGCAGAGGATTTCTGAAATCCAGAAGTCATCTCAATTTACAAAACTGACAAATAGACAAGGGCTGCCATAAAATCCATATGCAATGTAGATATTTTCTTTTGAACCTCTTTCCCCAATACATTCTAGTTTAATTTAATTGAAGAAAAATGACAGACATCGATGCTCTGTCATTAATAAAAAGCACTTTTATTTGTGGCAGAGTAATACGTCAAACCAAGGACTGGTGGTCCAACAGTAGTGTATGAACATACAGTGTTTATTTGTTCATGAAATGTACATATAACATAAAGTACTTAAATTTTACACAATAGTCTGATAAATAACAAACAATCTTATAATCTCTCATAAACTATGACTAACAGTGGAACACTTCAGTTGTTGGTTTTGTGTCATCTGAATGTACATACACATGCCTATGTGCATAGGGATTACTGTATATGCATACAACATATACTCACCAATGAATAGTACCATTGTAAAGAGAACTCAAAACTCTGTGGCACAAATAACATTTCAATAAATCCCACCTGAGCTGCATCTAAATGTTAACCTGCAGGGGCTCCATCACACAGGTGGAAATCCCCAGAATAGGATGCACAGTAGCTTTACATGCTGCACCGAGCCTCCAGGAGTGAGGGAAGCCCAGTAGCCATCTTTTAGTGCTCGATGTTGCTTTCCCATGGAGTCACACACCCCGCAGCAGGACAGCACCGCAGTTCCCACTACTAACTCTTATCCATGGTGTTCTGTACATTGCCTGGCTCACTACAGAGCAGGTAAGGTACTTTATCATGGAGTAATTTAAGCTGATCATGTGGAATTGTTTGCAAAGAAAAGGCCTGATAAATATTCACACCAAAAACATTGGTATATTAGAATTAAATTTAACTGTAAAGGAACCTAAATTTTTTATGATGAGAAAATACGAAGGAACGAACCCGAACAGTCTTAACTTGAACTCCACTTCTAATAGGAGCTAATCTTTAAAAATCAGAATTCTTGGAATTGTGGAATCATGGAAATGTTAGTCATAATCAGACGCCATTTAGTGTTTTCTATCCAATATATTATTATGGCAAGAAAGAGAACAGCTATGTGAAGTGACCACATGAAGCATATAAAGTTGTGTGGAAGGGTACACATATAGTCTCAGGCACAATGCAAAATGGGGGAGCAAAGAGACAAAGACGGGGAAGAAACAAAGTGTCCTTGTGCAGTAATTTATTGTCTCACCTAGCCCAGGGAGTGCAGCCTACTGTGATCTTGTATAACAATGCAGGATCCTGGTCAAACTTTAAATATCCTCATTTGTTCTTACTTTCTTACATGTATACAGAGACAATATGCAGAAAAAAATATGTGTATGTGTAAAGAGGAACAACTTTGAAACTTTCTCCCTATTACTATTAAAATGGTGAAATATCTTCAGTAGGATTTCTTGGTTTACATTTTTGGGACCTTTGTATCTTTCTTACATTTTATTCACCTTACAGAGCTTCTTGTAACAATGGATGCTATGTGCCTACTGCCAATATGTAGACATACAGCCTGATTTCACTGTATTTTCCTATAGCTAACTGTTCTGTGAAATAACGCTCTGAAAACTTGTTTCAGACACTGAGTCTTTACCACATAACTGGCACACTACATATCAGGAACACACTCTTTCTCACCACTTCTCTAAAATTAAAGAAAATTGTCTATTGTGTAATAGATGTACAATAGATTTGCACAACAAAAACGGGATCCAGGATAGCTAATGTGGGAAAATCTGTTTTCCTACCATTTCTTTCTTTGTCTTGTACCATTGCAGTTTTTTATTGCAAGGGACTAATGTTTTTATTCTCTGTGAGAAAGCAGTGTAGCTTTTTTGTTTTTTGTTTTTTGTTTTTTTTTTTTAATCAGGCCTCAGGTCTGTGATCCTGCAGGTGCAGCTAGCATTTCCAAAGACAGAATGGATGTATCACTTGACAAAGAAGCTACGCAAAGTACTTATGTCATATACACTTTGTTCTTCTTTGCCTTACAGTTCTGATTGTTGTAAAAATAAAAATTATTCAGGGCATAATAACCAGATGAAGTTTGCTTTCATACATGATGACAACAACATGTAATATGCAATTGCATGTAATAACTACATACATAAAAAAGATGTCTTTATGCTGTCTTTATAGACAGCAGAACTGCCCCTTTCTAGGTCAGCGATGGCCATAGTGAACAGTGTTACATTTATCTGATATTCACAGTAATTTTGTAACTGCTTCTTTACAACAAAAAATACCTTTCCTTCAACAGTTTCTTTTAATATAAGTGGCATTCTAATGTAACTGACATTGATCATTATGTCACATACCATTGAGTGAATTCTCAGTAAATTTTAGGCAACATAGTTGTTACCTTCAGCTTCACTATTTGCATACATTACATAGTTGATGATTAGAGCTAAATTTTCTGAAGAACAAAAACTAGCTATACAATCATCTATTTCTTTTCTCAGCATCACATGCAGAGACATGTTGATTTGGATGTTATCTTCTCTAGACATATTCCTATGCAGTTTCCATCTAACGAAACTTTACTAAGTAACAGGTACATGCATTTAAATGTCATTTACAGAAGAAAAATACATTTGCTTTTGGAAGTCGCTTGGTAAAACACTGATTCTCCTTGCACAGACTCAGGCCAGGTATTTGATCCGAATTCCATTGATTCATAGCCTTCTACCTGTGTGAAAATACATATTTGTGACTTGGCACAGTGGGTGGGATATGGAGTCAAGAAGATACAGTAATAAAGGAAACCTGAGGGACAGCTATTAACTTGTTCAGATATTAGCTTCATAAAGCAGACAAAGGGCTAGTAAATGTCATACCTGAGAACAACGTGATTCAGAACATACTAGATCAACTGTGTTGTGTGTAAGTCATTTAGAATTCAATATGTCAAAGTACTGAAACCTTGTGTCTTTTAAAGGATGGTGACAGAGTACATTTGCATCCTATTATTTCCATTTTATATCCTGTAATATGCCAGGCCTTCGTAATGACTACACAAAGTAATTCCAGGTAAGTTATGCTTGTGGAAATACACATATGTGACTGCTGCTTGCAGCAACAGCCTTATACCTGTCCAGCTAAACTACAGTGACATATACCAAGTACTTCAACATGATATTAAATTGTTTATGTCTCTAACAAATGTAAAAAATTAATACTATCAGGCTGAAATACTGGACGTTGTTTTCATAAAGCTCTGATACAACAAACGTCACCAAGATCTCATTAAGCTCCACTATCGAGTGGGGTTGCACTTAATCTTGTCCACAGGCAGAACAGACAAATGTAGCTCTCAAAGTGCACAATGTGATGCTTCTGCCTCCTTAAGGCAAGTAAACCTAAATAATTGTATGTGTGCTGTAGTTTGCCTACATTTTCTCAAATATCTTTCTCTATGATCAATTAAAGAGCGATTATAACAAGAGTCTTGCCTAGTGTAAACTGACACAATGATAAATTTAATCTATTACAAGACCTATGAAAAAATAATGTTTCCTTTAAGGACCTCAGAGACTATGGCAACCAGAATTTTTTTGGCAATTCGTATTGGAAGCTTTAAGCCTTTAAGCAAGGCACAAACTGAAAACAGATACAGTTAACACTACTAAATCTTGAAGAAGAGCTATTAGCAGGGAGAAAAAAGGTACAGTCCCTACCCATGCACTTTAGGATGACATACTGCTCAGTAACCTCAGTAGGCCATGAGATGATTATGTGAGAACTATAACAAGGATGAGCTATTATCACTTTCCATTCCTTTAACCTTTGTCAAGAGACCTGATTGATGTTCGGTCATTTGCTCCTCTCTTTAAATTTTGTCTAAGACTCAGATATTAGAATTTTAATGACTGCTTATAGATGTCCTTTGAAACTGAATTGCATAGGGTAATATTTTGACCTAGACTGATGTTCTCAATTTTCACTTAAGTGTTCACCTCTGCATCTTTCAATCGAGTTCAGCCAGACACAACAGGGAAAGTAGAAAAGTTAACTCGCTAATCATAAAAGGATGAGGTTTTGTCTTCTTGCTCTCTATTTAAAAACTCAATATCACAAGGCCACAGAGGCATATGGGGTATAAATAACTATAATTACTGAACATATAAAAATTTTAAGGCCTGCTGCCTTCAGTAGTTTCTGGTGATTTCTAGATTATAGAATAAAATGTGTGCTCCAATTGAAAAATGAGTGCAGCCAATTAAAAAAATTACTACTCTTTTGCAGGGTAATATGATACTAACCTACCACACATGTTTTTGAAGAAATTTCCAGATGCTAGTCCTTTTTGTATCACACTTAACTGTGCATACAATTGTCACCCTAAAACAATCTATCCCTGATCATAAAAGTATTCAAGTACTAATGCATATTTTTAAATAGAGAGAGAGAATATGAGATCATATATTTTCTTAATAGAAAGAAAGACATAGGGTAGTGCAACACCAACTTCTGCATAAAAATCTGTTTAGGGAGAAGTGGCACTGGCAATTATACCTATTTATTCTTCCTGGGTATGGCATGTCAGGTACACTATAAATTCAGATGACAAAAGAAAAACAATTCTGTTTCTGATTGTCCTCTAGCAACTTTTTAAAATAACTGAAAGATTGTAGTTGGAAAAAGACTAGTGGAGAGTCTTTCGTTAGAACAAAAGTCATAAAAGGTCTGACTAAGCATTTCCCAGCTTGTTGTTCAGACAAGTAAAGTAACTGAAATATATTATGTGTTTACTGGACATGAACAAATGAAAGGAAAATATCTCTGTGAATAATTGTTAATATTCAGAGAAATTGCCACTATCAGAATAGCCACAACAGCACCAGTGTTTTCTGGAAAAATAGCCAGAATGATGACCTAAGAAGGCTATGAATGTCACGTGAAAGGTCACCTGTGTTTCTCCATATAATTTGTTTTTTTTTAATAAAAGATATATAGTCTCCATTCTACCTTCATGCAACAATCTTTATATCATCACTGTAACGCACTACTGCTGCCATCATTTAAAGCAGCTAATGAAGAGCAAATACTAGCCCACATGTGCTGTTTGTCTACTGAGCAGAAAAAATACTTTTGTTTATTTAATACTCCTTCTCTCAACATTCAGTGTATTTATTAGACACAGTCATAACTCTAAATGCAAACCCTGTGGGCAGAGTGGAATACTTCATGTGCTGAAGTATTTCAAATATATTTGCTGGAGCAAAATCAAAGCACATAAATCAGCTCTTGAGGACCCAAAGTATGCAACAATACTGCAGACTGCAAATTTTGATACAAGTCTGTTAAAGATCTTGAATCATTATTTAGGAAACTTTCCAGAATTTTACAATACAGCTGTGCACAAATCAAAAGTGGAGAAAAGGGAAAACATGGATATACAGTTTATTCAGAAATATTTATGGATTTCCAACTTTTCCTCAATGAAATGGAAGAACACCATGTCAGAGGCAGAGCATGCTGAGTGCTTGTTACTAAGCATCATTCAGAATGGCTTCTGCATTTTAATAAGAGCAGTCCTTTCTACAGCATGACACTTCAAGGCAACAGAAACAATGAAATATGCTTTATATTGCTTTTGTCAGAGAGCATGTACTCTTCTTAAAAAGAAGAAAAAAAATATTTTGAAGATTATTTAAAATATTTTTCTATTGTTTTTCTCACTATGTTGTTTATTTCCCATTCATTGGTAGTGTTCACTTGTTTTTCATGTTTCTTTCTGCTTGTACAGTTAATGTACCTGAGCTAGATTTTGTACCTTTCTGTTTATTTATAAAACCCTATACATTCTGAGAAGGTTTATTTATCACAGTGAAGAATGCAACTGCCTTTGAGTTTAACTTTTGGGCTGGGCACATTTTCGATGCTTTCTTTGGTATTCTCTAGCCCTGTGGGTGACAGCTTTCTCCAAAGCACTTTCTAACGTAACATCGCCTGTAGTTTCCCTCATGCTGCCAGTACAAAATTATGCAGAAAACTCTCATATGAAGCTTCCTTAAAAAACTATACATACTTCTCATATTCTGCTATTTATATGTCGGTAAAAAATGTTAGAGTTCATGTTCTGTTCTGCTGGTGAAATTTCAGGCTTTCGATTATTACAAGCCTCTCCAGATTTTGACATACTTTAACAAAGTGTTGATTTTATCATGATGCATTTGTTCTGCAAAATTTTATGTATTTGAGTGCTTAAAACCACTAGTTCAATATTAACCACAAAGCAAGGACTTTATTGTATCAGGATCTTGCTCAGAATATGAATCATTTTTCCACAGCTGTGTAGCATAAATAACAGCTTTCAACACATCCAACCAGCACAGCTTCATGGCATGTGTACACTACCAGTTGCTTTGCAAAGTATAGGACAATGGAAGATCTGTGTTTTTATTACTTTGTTTTGATTCTGTTCTTCCGCCCTTTACTATAAATAAATTGAAATTAATCAAGCAATTATAGCATAAAACTGATACACGTTTTATGAATCAGAATCAGGCTTACTTCCATAACAGAGTAACACTATCCTTTGCAGGTTCTTTCATACCATTTGTTTCAAAGGCTTGGGCTAGTCATTTCTCACATGCACTTCCATCTTCTACTTCAGTGTAATCTTCCTTCTTCTCTTAACCTGTCATATTAGATATTTTTTCCTATTTATCTGTACAATGGAAAATCAGATAGACTATATGTTGAGACTTTCTTAACAGAGAAAACTAAATCAGTGCCTTCCTGGCTTTTGAAATCACACAAGTGGAGATACCAATCTTACTGTACCTAAAATGTCACACAAGCAGCTCTCCTGACGTGTTGGAATGTTTATGTTCTGTTATTAATCTCAGCTGAACAAGGGCTTTCCTTTTAGTGTTTAATTTTGTGGTTAATTTTGTGGGGGAGTTTAAATTTTATGTGTATCTTCATTATGCATACAGAAAGACAAAATTACCCAGCAGTCAGAGGAAATCAAATTTTTTGAGGTCCTTGAAGCTTTGTATGTATCACAGACTTTTATCAAGCCAAAATATCACAGTGCTAGATATTGATTTATATATTAAATTTGTAGTGTGTGTTACCCTGGTCATTATAAGGTATCCTTTTTGATGATGTAAATAATTCTAGGCACAATTTAAATTATTTGGCATAAAAGTATCCTATTAATTTGAAAAAACATCTATCTGAATGTCAAATAAACAAATGTGTGTATCAGTTATTTAAGCTCATATATTTAAGCTGAAAAGAAAAAGATCATTCACATAATGCTGCCACCATTATCTCCAGGTTAATTTTGCATTTGCTCCTGATCAATGTTTCATTGTCATGCGTTTGTAAACATTTATTCAATATCCTCTTGCTAGCTGGGCTACTGTTAGAAATCAGTGTTATTTCCCATCTGGCTTTACTGAAATCACTGGGCTTTGATTGGAATTTCTGTTGTCAGTCATGGTAAAGGCTGACTAATGCAGACGTTGAACAGTACTCTAGCATTTTAGCAACAAAATATAAAAAATTTAACTGGGGGGGTTGGAGGGACTGGGGGGGAATAGAGAGAGAAAACCTTTAGTGTTCTCTTGATTAGTAAAAGCAAAATATTTGTATTCCAGGTATATGTACTTCCTCATCAAGAAATTCTAACTGTAAAATAGTAGAATAGTATATACTATATACTGTGAATATTTCTTAACAGTGAAAAATAAAGCAGTGTCTTCCTGGTTTAGGTGACACCCATATCAATACATGAGGCAGAGATGGGGGGAGAGTGAATTCAAGCCATAAGCATCTTATCATGCATATTGCTTCACTGGTAGCTTATTCCTTGTCATAGTTTTGGTCCATGCCAGCTAACATTTTGGGGAGACAGGCAATACAAAACAAGGAGGAGTAGCTGGTAGACAAGATGTTTGTGCTTTGATTCCAATGGACCATGAAAAACAGAAGTGGGCTGACAGGAAGCTCATGAAATTCAACAAGGGGAAGTACCAAGTCTTGTGTCTGAGGAGTAACACCCCAGGCACAAGCACATGTTGGGAGTGACCCATTTTTTGCAGGGTTGCAAAAAAAACCTGGTGGGCAAAAAGTTGATTATGAGCCAGCAAAGTGTTCTCATGGCAAAGGTGGGCAGTAGCATTCTGTGCTGCATTAGGAAGAGCAACACCAGCAGTCTGAGAGAGATGATCCTTCCTCTCTACTCAGCAGGGGAAGCACAGCACCTGTGGAGTGTCACATCCTGTTCTGGGTTCCCCAGTACAAGGGAGCAATTCCAGCAAAGGGCATAGAAACTGATTAATGGATAGAAACATTTCTCATGAGGAAAGGCTGAGAGACCTAGGACTGTTTGACCTGGAGAAAAGAAGGCTTGGCAGATCTCATTAACATCTGAAGGAAGGATGCAAAGAAGATGGAACCAGACTCTTCTCACTGACAAGACAAGAAGCAATATGCAGAAATTAAAATACCAGGAAATTCCATCTGAACACAAGAAAGCACTTCTTTTTCTTTTATTGTGAGGGTCGTCAAACACTGGCATAAGTTGCCCACAGAGGTTTTAGAGACTCAGTACTTGGACTTAGTCTAAACATGACTAGATACAGTCCTGGGAAACCTGCTCTTGCTGACCCTGCTTAAGTAGGACAGTTGGACTATACAGGATCTCAGGAGGTCCATTTCCAACCTAAGCAGTTCTGTGATTCTGTGGAGTACAGTTTAGGGAAGTACAACTGATATTCCCAACAGGCAGTCTGTATGAAACTGCACTACATTAGGCTCAGCTCTCCATGGTTCTTTAACAGTATACCTTTACTCTTTGCAATACTCCCCTATGCATAGAAATGCAACATCCCAGGGCAGGAAACTAATGCAATAAATTATTCTCCCTGGTGGATGGTGGTGTAATAAAAAGGTCATTGACCATGCCTCTGCCCCTCTCCACAATCGCAGAAATGATGTTAAGATTATCTGATCTCCATATTCACATCATTTCAGGTATTCATGATCTTAAAAAAAGAAAATATATAAAAATTTGCAGCTGTGCCTTAAGACCATTATGTGAGGCTCAGGAGAGATCCAAAGCCAATTACTAATTCCTGTGGATACAGCCAGGTTGTGATAATTAGCCAGAACAATCCCTGGCTCTGTTTTACTTGGTAACAGAGATATGTTTCAAGCACATTCTCTTGAGTACTTCAGAAAAGGAAGAGGGTTTGGAGGAGTATCTTTTGTGCACTGTGTCTGCTGTTCAACTGTGCAGTCTACTAAGCGTTAAAAAATATGGGGAAAAGCTCACAGAAAAACTTCAGAATCACCCAGATTTTTTAAATTACTTTTCCCTCCTAAAAATTTTCCAAGCTGCCACTCAGACTAAAGAAGACATTAGACTAATTTTAGTAGGCACATTCCCTCACAAAATATCAATTTATTACTTCTGTAAAGGTGACCTTTTACTTCAATTTTCATAAAGTATCTAAGTTAATTACTAATGGTTTTTTCCAACCTGTTTTTGTTTATTATAATTTATGATACATAATGATATTACTGCTGCACTTAGGTAGCAAGGAAAATTTTAGAGTGCAAAACCCCCTTCCTTCCTTCCTTCCTTCCTTCCTTCCTTCCTTCCTTCCTTCCTTCCTTCCTTCCTTCCTTCCTTCCTTCCTTCCCTCCCTCCCTCCCTCCCTCCCTCCCTCCCTCCCTCAAGGTTAATTGGATAAAAGTGTACTTGGGGCAGTTCTCCGACATTATAGATGCAAAAGACCAAAAGTAGGAAACTAACCTTTATATGATTTTTCTAAGAATTATCATCTTTAATTCAACCTTATAATTTTTAATCCTGATGGTAGTTAATAAAGGAACCAGTTTCTGTGTCCTGCAGGTGTATGGTGCAGTGTCACAGAGGCCCTCCTGAAATACTGGAGAATAGATGCTGGTGTATGCCACCATATACAGATCTGGGAGTAGTCTCTTTTGTTTCACCTCTTTAATTGTACTCAGTGCACGCAGACAACATTCTGGATTATATTCATCTCAACCTCTGAAACAAACAAACAAACAAACAACAACAAAAAAAAACCAACCCCAAACATTCAGAAAATAGTAAATGATTTCTCATCTCTTTTCCTTTTAGAAAATATTTTAACTTTTATTTCATCATTAATGTTACCAATGAGAGCATCTTGTCCAGATTCAGTGTGAGTAAGTAACCAAGATTTGGACTATTTTTGCCATAAATGAAAACCAAAATGAGTTAAAAAAAAATAATACAAGAAATCTGAAATAAAACTACTTATACTGTACTTGAACACATGTAGAGGATAAATACCTCTAATGTGTCTTGATAAAACAAATTTTATTTTGGATAGCACATTCACTCCCAAGAGAATTCAATATTCCTTTTATTATGTTTTCCTGTCGCATATTAAGTTATACAAAAGATAATATATTCATTAGGGTGTTTGTGGTATTTACTCTAATTTTTCATTACTAACTAACAGCTCATTAATTATTATTATAAATAAATTTGTGCTTTGGAATGCAGAGAAAACCAAAGACCTATAGAAAGACTATGTTTTCAGATGATCACCTTGATATAAATGTTTATCTGTTTCATATTGCTTGAATGACATTTATTTTTGTGATTTTTTTCTTCTTTTATAAATATTGACACAGCTAAATTTGAAAGAATTTTAGTCTATTCCATTTCTTGTTTAAGGTTTATTAAAATACGCCATTACATTGTGTTATTATGTCAATTTCTTATCTGAATCCTGCAGTCTTTTATTTATGTTTATAACTCTTATTCTTCCATACATTTGTTCTAATCCATTTTAATCTTTAACTAAGAGACATACAAGATAACATTTTCTCTGAAAAACAAATTTCAGTAATGCTACCACAGTGAAACATAGCTTTGTTTTTTAGCACCTTCCCACTTCCTATATCCATAAATTCTCAAATTTTAACCTACAACCCAAAGAATCATCTTTTTTTTAAAAAAAACTTAATCATAAACCACACAGGTATTTGGCATAATGCTTGAAGTAGCAAGTTATATGTGATTATATCAGTGTCAGTTCTTGGTGGCATTAATTTACTGTTGTGACACTGTAAGTACACCTGGAGCTTCACATCCTAAACATTTCCCATTGTCTCTGAGAATTAATGCATTCCATAAGGAAGATTTATGAAAACAGGCTGGTGTTCCCAAATAACATTACCACTTTGAATCTTTTCTTTTACAGGAAATAAAGAGACATCTTTTGTGGTGACTCCAATAGCAACTAGGTTTTCTTTGCTCTTAAGGCAGGTAATTTCTGCCAAATCATTTTGGTGCTGATAAACAGTTACCTGCCTTTCTCATAGAACTAATGAAAATTTTGTTTATACTGGACTACGAGAACTTTATTCTCTTGAAGGACTTATGGTGGGATCCAGCAAAAAGATACTACGAGACCACCATACTTGTGATTATTTTTATTAGTTAATGAGCCCCAAATATGCTAGACATTCTCCTAACACAGAAACAGACCCAAAGTGCTGGGTATTTTCTGAAGGACAAAGTCATAATTTCTTTTCAACACTGAAAAATGTGCAATCTAAAAAATCTACAGAAGCTGCAGCTTTGTGAGTTGTGTTATGTTAATAATGATATTGTATAATAAAATTTTTAGTGTCTGAGCAGCAGTCCTTCCTACAGTCCCCTTGGAAAGGTTCTGTATATAAAGCAACAAAACAGGGACACAAATGTTGATCACACATTACAAAAAAGGCCAATAATGAGGGGGGTGGGGCAAAGAAAAAAAAAAGTAATATTATTTTATTTTCCCTGACATTTCTATTCCTCTTGAAGTCCTCAATGGATTATCCATTTTGTTTACATTAGAAGATTTGCTGATTTTCTATTCATTTATTGATGGATGCTAATTGATATTAATATCAATGCCTTGTTTATTGCCATCTTCTGGGGAACAAATTATTCTAAGGTGATACACCTGGAATGATCTGTCGTCCTAGATGCAGAATCAATATACATAGGAAAGTCTGAAGAAACAGTTCTGCTGTGAAGCACATTGTAGTTAAAAAAGATTAATTTGGAAGACATGGATAAAAACATAGGAACAGGACACCTACAAGAAGTGATAGGAGATATCACAGACATTAGGAAAGAACAAGAGAAGGTTGCTGACATCACAGATGGTAATACTTGGAAGTCAGCTCCCATCCCTCCCTGTTTGGAGTCCTAGACCTGTCTAGGATCAAAGATGCATGTACAGGGAGGATGAGGTTCTTCCTTACTTGTTCTGCATCTTTGCAACTACTTAGCAAAAACAGAGAGTTAGAAAAAAGTACAACAGTGAAAGCTGCAGTTTATGTTAGAGTAAACGACACTGCAGACCTGCCTTTTCAGGCATAGCTGAGGCTTGAATGGCTGTTGGTACACAGCACAGAATATTCCCAATTCAAAAGGTCAAATATGTTGATAATTAGAATCAAAACATTTGAAAACTGAACACTGAATAAGAACTCTGGAGGCTTTCTTGTCTAATCAGAACTGAGAAAAAACTACAGTCAGAATACATCATATTCATTTATGTAAATTGAAATTAGGGGAGTTTTACAATTCTAGCATGTTGATGAATACCTGCCTATTAGAAATATAATTATATATCTGTGATATTTTGACCATGTGTAGGGCTGTGCCACTGCAATGTCATGGTGCATGTGAGAGGTGCTTCCATGGAAAGCCACTTACTTTTTTGGATGGACAGATTCTGAAATAGGCTACTCTTACACCAAAGCATACCAATGTAATGAAAGCAAGTCCTTCTTTGGAGAGTGGTAAGTATAATGGAAAAAAAGTAATATATTTACTGGGCAGTAATAGAATATTTCCTAACAGCACTCAGTATGAAGTATTGCTCAGTCTTTCTTAAGGAGTAATGGAAATGTTACGTCAGTACAAATAAGAAAAGATTACTTTCTCCAGCAGTCAAATGAATGATAAAATAGTTTATTACTGTTGCCAGAAAATTTATACTGATGAGTATATCCATATAATTCATTGCATGACAAAGAACATTGTATTATCTTGTCAAATAAAACCATTATTTTAATTTAAGATGAATTTTACTTTAAAAGCTGGTACAGACTTTACAGATCATAGATCTGAGTAATGAAATTGATTTAAAGATAACAGCTAAGACAATACTTTAACAATTACATGTTTAGTACAACTTAGTCCTTGATCAGTATTGCTAGCATTCTGAAGAAGTTATTTGCATGAACTGATTCATTTTACAAAATTAAATACCTTCCATAATATCAAGCTTTAAAGTTTAAGAATACTTCAAGGTATCCAAGTTGCTTCACATACAGGAGGGAAAAAATAACTGTCATCCTCTGCGCTGTAAGAATTGTTCTAGAAAATTACGGTCCTCTTGGAGAAATTTTAATAACTCACTTTATTTGAATCATGCAAAGTATTTTATTAATAGAAATAAGTCCTCAAAGGTTCTCACTTTGTTAAGGAGAATAAGGTTGAGTCAGTATGGTACACATTAGTGTAATGACATGATACATAAAAATGGAACTCTCGTAATCTCTTTGGCCCAGGAAAAAGTGTGGTGTGATATAATTTCCACAGGGAATAAACAGCATCTAAGAAATTACCCATTTTCATATTTAGGAATGGCTTTGTTCTCAATTAGGTTGAAGCGATCCCAGTGCATGCTGTTCTGGCATAACTGAGAGCTCACTAATTGTCCAGAGGAAAACGGACAAATATAGAGGAAGTACTTGAAAAACAACAATAAAAACAAATAAACAAATAAACAAAAAAGAGCAAGAAAAAATAAATCTATCAAACAAAACTCTTAACAGGATGTTTTCACTTTACAGAGGTTCTCTTCTGCTATCTCAATATTTACACTGGTGAAAAAAAAATTAAGACACATTGAATGCTCAGAATAATAGAAGACTTAATAGATTGACCAGAGTGGATATTTCTATTTCTTGATAACTTTTGCTTAGAGAATCTAAGTATGGAGTAGGTTTTAATTTATTTGATAAAGTGTTCAGCTGCTTCTCTTCCTCACCTTAAGATAAAAAAGATGTTAGAAAGAAAGAAATATACTGATACAGTAATAGCAATCCTTTTCTTTTGCACATTGTGATTGTCAGAAACTAATGAAAACCCAAATATATCCATAATCCTTAAAAGCTCCAAATCACATTAAGCCTGATGCAAATTATCTTAGGATAGGATTGTATATTTAATGATATCCATTATAATAATGAGAAAAGACATGAAACAAAGTGGAAACAGGTGCTTACACTGTTGGGTTTAACAAGTAGGACATACAAATTATTAAAGTAATGCAGGTTCACTGAAGTTATTCAGCAAGGAGATTCATTTTTAAAACAATTTCAGATGCATTGTAAACATATGTTGGGTTCTTTTTTTTCCCATTTCTGCTGAAATTCATAATCTTAGCAATTGCAAAAATTTTTTAAAAAGCACCTCATTTTTAACATTATTACTAAAACTAAAGTGTTTCTATAAGGAAAGACAGTGTGTTTTACACCACAGGATGTTACTGCAGAAACCAAATTTAGAGTTCCATCTTTTCAAGAGACCCATAAAAAATGAAGTCAAGGAAGCAGGATGGTAACTGAATACAAAGTTTCAGCTAAATTTTTCAGTAAAGATTAAATTCTCTAATGTATTGTGCATATAAGTATTTAAATCCTCTGATTATTTTATTTTTACTGTATTTCCTCAGTTCACTAGCCAGCTGTTTTCTCTCATCTAGAGAAAGGCCAAAATGGATTTCTCAAGAGCTATAGCCCAGTTGCTTGCCATAGCACAAAGACAATAACTGATCTGCAAAACCACAGTGGGACTGACTGTTGCCTGATGAGAGACTACTGAGCATATATTTATAACTAGATGATATTTGTTGTGAGGAAAAGAATGGAGGAAAGAACAGAAAATAAGAACAGGAAGTTGATGTAATCTCTTCTGTAACTAGAGTGCATCGTCATTCTCTGGCAGTGAAACACCTAGCTTAGTGCCAGATTGAATTTATTTTTCCTGAACAGCCACATTAAATTGATTAGTACTAAATTAATTTAAAAGTCAGAAAGGTTTGAGTAGTTAGAGATTTTCTTCCCAACAGACCTAAAACTGAGAGAGAAAAACGAAGCACTGAAGCAGTGAGTTACACAAAAATACTTGTCCACTTGTGACAAAATTAATTCAAAGAGGCCGTACTTTGGTTTTGAATTCTGTTGAGCAGCTAAGGAGAGTGTGGGATGCCAGGTATTAAACGTTGTATTTCTGACAGGTCATGTATTTTTAGGGAAAGACAGTTCCAGGCCAAATAACAGAGTTATGTTTATGCAAGTGGATCAGATCCTCAGCTGGTAAAAACAGTAATAGCAAAAGCTTTAGCAGTAGTAATTGAACTGTCACTGTATCTAGAGAAGATTATTTTAAGATTATCAAAAGGCAAGGATATCCCACAGAAACAGAGAACAGAAATACAAAATGAAAGAACTGGTGAGAGTGAACACTTTTCCTACTTGGAAGAGTCTACAATGCAAGCATGAGGAAGAAGTAAAAGAGGAGCACAGATGCACATAAGAATGTGAAGAAACAATAAGCCTGAATGGATCATTGTAATAGGCCACAGACACCACACATCAGTGCTTTAGCCTCAGCGTATCTTTGTAGGCACTGCTCCAAAAAAGGATTTTAAGGGTTTGAAAACAAATAATAAAGGCATTACACAGATATTCAAAGACTTCTGCTTGGATGGGGAGTGCTGGAGTGGAGAATTACACTTTTTATTTAATAATTAAATTGAATATACTGATATGTATTCATATCAGCACAGTCTCTGACATTAAATTATAAATTAAGACAAAACTGCTTACAAAATCAGTGTGTCTCTCTTTCAAAAATTCAGAAAATAGTCTCCTCCCATAGGACTGTGAGCTGCCCATAGATACATACATTTACATGGCTTTGTCAGAAAGCCTGAAATGCTGCAATAATGTAACACATGATGCTAAGCAAGCAGATCCTGAATATGTCACTCTGCTCTTCTGAAGCCCAGTGCTGTGGTCCTGCTTTTTGTCATGCTCCTTCCTCATAGGATCATGAACCCCACCATCTTATGGTCACTGCAGCCAAGGCTGTCCCTGACTTTCACATGTATGACCAGTTCTTCCTTGCTTGTAAGTAACAGGTCCAGCAGAACAACCTTCCTTGTGGGGTCCTCAATCATCCATGTCAGGAAGTGGTCACCAATGCGCTCTAGAAAATCTCCAGAATTGCTTAAATCCTTCTGTGTTGTCCGTCCAGCAGATATCAGGTGGTTAAAGACCCCCATAAGGACCAGGGCCTGGAAATGTGACGTTCCTTCCAGTCATCTGAAGAAGGCCTCAGCTGCTACTTCTTCCTCATCAGGAAGTCTATAGCAGATACCCACTGCAACAGCAATTGTGTTGATCTGCCTGTTAATCTTCACACACAAGCTCTCAGATGGCTCCTTATCCATCCCTGGACAGAGCACCATGCACTCCAGCTGCTCTCTCACATAAAGGACAACTCAAAGGGCCACTCCTCCTAACCATCCTGCTCTGTCCTTCCTAAGGAATCTCTATTAATCCATCACAGCACTCCAGCTGTGTGTACAGTCTCACCATACTTCCTTGATCTCAGTGAGGTCATAGCCCTGTGATGGTGAACAGACTTCTAACTCCTCCTGTTTGTTCTCCATGCAGCATGCATTCGAGGCATTTCAGAGAGTGTATTGGGTTTGAGTGATAAAGTTTTGGTAGCAGGGTGAGCTACAGGGGCAGCTTCTGTGAGAAGCTGCTAGAACCTTCCCCTACATCTAATAGAGCCAATGCCAGACAGCTCTGTGATGGACCCACTGCTGACCAAGTCCAAGCCCATCATGCAATGGTGGTAGCACCTCTGTGATTATATTTAAGAGGAAAAAACTGCTGCACAACAGCAGCCAGAAGAGAGAAGTGGGAACATGTGAGAGAAACAACTATGCAGACACCAAGGTCGGTGAAAAAGGAGAGGGAGGAGGTTCTCCAAGTACTGGAGCAGATATCCACCTGCAGCCCATAGAGGATCCCACACCAGAGTAGGTGGATGCACCTGAAGTAAACTGTGACCCCATGGAAAGCCTGTGCTGGAGTAGGTTCCTGGCAGGGCTTGTGACCCAGTGAAGAGAAACCCCACACTGTAGCAGGTTTGCTGACAGGATTTGTGATCCCATGGGAGACCCACATTGGAACAGTCCATTCCTGAAGGACTGCACCCCATGGAAAGGACCCACAGGGTCCTGCTGGAGTTGTTGTGAAGAACTGTAGCCCATGTTGAAGAAGTTTGTGGAGGACTGTCTTCTGTGGGACAGACCCCAGGCTGGAGTGGGGGAAAAGTGTGAGGAGGAAGGAGTAGCAAAGACAATGTGTGATGAACTGACTGCAACCCTCATTCCCCCTCCCCCCTGCAGTGTTCAGGGGGAGAAGGTGGAGCCTGGGAAGAAAGCAGGGGTGTGTGGAAGATGTAAGATTTGTTTTATTTATCATTATCTTACTCTGATTTTATTAGGAATAAATTAAATTAATTTTCCCTAGCCAAGTCTGTTTTGCTTGTGACTGTAATTGGTGAGTGTCCTTATCTCAATCTATGAGTATTTCATTGTATTTTTCTTTCCCTGTCTAGCTGAGAAGCAGAAGTGATAGAGCAGTTTGGTGGGCACTCAGTGTCCATCCAGGGTCAGCCCATGACAGAGAGGCACCCAAGTGTGCTGATTCATCAGTAAAGTCTTGAGAGCTTTCCCCTCAAATTGCAGGCACTTCCTTCTTCATATGCCTATGTTCAGATTGCACTTTAGCTCTGTTTTTTTGACTACTGTGTCCCTTCTGCTACCATCACTTCAGGCCTTTGGCTTGATTACCCCACCCACAGCTTCTTTACTTGTTGAGGAATCTCTCCCTCCCCAGTCATTCCTAGTTTAAAGCTTTCCCTGCAAGGTTTCTTACCAGCCATACCAGGCTGTTGGCAAAGATATCTCTTTCCCCACATAGTCAGTTGGAACCCATCTCCTCCAACTAGCTGTTGACCCCCAAAAAGGGTTCCAAAAGTACTTTTATTCCCTTTATTTTCAGCTTGAAATATTATATGCCAGTTTCACATGCTCAGAGGCTGCTAAATCCTTCTTGTTATTTTCAGACAATACAAAGTGTTTGTGTTGATTAATTAAATTTATAAGAGGTATGTACTTCTCTTATCAGGTTTCTTATGCAGTATAACTAGTTCTCTGTATAAAATATTAACCAGCACAACCTTTAGTTTTGAAGGAGCTATTGATTCTACAAGTACCTCTGTTCTCTCCGTAAACAGTCTGGAGGTCTTGAGTATTCATTCCTAAACACATTGTTTCCACTGTGAAAGGACAATGTGCAATTACCACATGCAGAAACCCTCTGGGCAAACCATTACAACTGCAAACTAGATGAGACATTTGATTTAATACCTCTTCATGGTATGATGTGAGCATTAAGATTACAGAATTCCTATAGCCAAACTTAAATAAAGACATCAAACTCCATATGAGGTTTTATTTATAAACCCAGATTCCTCCTGCAGACCTAGGTGCAAATAAAACTAAGCCTATATTTTTGATCAGTGTAGCTACCTATGCATTTCCCATCAGAAATAATTCTACATAGCCTTGTAAAAGGATTAGGTTTCCTAACATGTCACTTTCCCTCTCTTCTACCTTTAATACAGATGTGATTCTACTTCCAAGAAAATCAGCTATATTTTCCCTGGTATTGTAACGGAAGCAGAATCAGACCAATCACTTCAGCAGCTGTCCTAACTTTTGTGAACTGCAGCTGAGCATAGAGTTTGGGAGGGGACACATGGAGAGCTGTGCCATTACAAGGCGCTGAATTAACCTGGAGCAGAGTGGTGCTGTACAGAGTGCTGGGTAGCCAGAGCCCTAAGGAAGCTCACCTCTCCTACACATTTGGGTTTGCCAAGCCTGCGATCAAAGACACCCTTGAACAACTTTTATACGTATGGCACACCAAGCTGTAAAATAGTTAACTCAGTGAACATAGTGTTGCTATAGCAAAAGCCCCTGTCTCCAGGTTACAATTACTGTCAGCTCTGCAGCTAGATAGTTTCTATTTAAACCTAACACAGACTTTAGCCCCATATTTGAAAGGAGCATAGGTATGCAAGCACTGCTAAATATCAGAAGGAGGAAATATTCCTTCCAACTGAGATGTGGCAGAAAGAAGACGTTTTTAGAAATTGATGTTACCTGGCCATTCAAGTTTATGCTGACTACAACAGGATCCAAGTCTCTCAATATCTTGATGAAAATTGACTGTAATTTTTTCAGAGGCAAAGTGTTTGTGAGTGCTTTAAGAAAATACCTATTTACAGCCATAGTTCAATTTGAACCATGTGTATTTCAACACTAGGCTGATTTCCTGATGGAATTTAAATAGCTTTCAAAGAGGAAGAGATTGTTGCTCCTGAAAATACAGTACACAATTTACTACAAGTGCTTCTTTTCCCTGCCTCATGCTTTTTTCTCCTGCATCCTGTGTCATTCCTTCCTATCACTGGCTGGGTACAGCAGAAACTCTAGCTACCAGCAGTGAAAGGCAATGGTCAAAACTTCTTGCACACCTGCAAATCAGGTAATCCTCCCCTTTCCCACATTATTTTCCTCCTCTCCCCCACTTTTCTCATCTGTACTAATCATGTCCACTTGACAGATGAGTACTAAGTATTGATTTTTAAAGTAAGTCTTTTACAGAGAGAAAAAAATCCAAAACTTTTAAGATTGAGTCAAAACTGTCATTTTTTTATGCATGTCTTCTCTAATGTGACATGTAGCAATAGTTACTGGCATCTGAGTAGAAATCACGTCCATGTAGAGTTTGCATTTACTGAATTTTTCTGTGACATTTTCCATCAGGTGCAGAAACTAGCTGAACTTTGGATAGAAGGAGCACTCTACTTTTAAGCAAACTAACGTATTTAAATGTAAAGAGGTCAGCCTACTAAAGGATGTCTAGAAGCCAAACACTGCTAAGGGCTGCTTAGTGTGCCTAACAAAATCAAGGCAGACTGATTGTACATATAATTCTGTAAGAAGTCTCTATGTCCGTTTCCCATTTTAGCTAGACACAAGAGGTGTGATTAAATAGGCAGCAAATATCATTGTAATGATGGCAAATAAGCCATTCCCTTGTGTAAGCCGCTATCTCTTGTGTATGATCTCAGTTTCACCCTGCATAAATTGTTACAGAAAAATTTCATTGCCTGGAGGCTTAAAAACTTGAAACAACCAAAGGCTTACATGAAGTATGGCACATCTTTATACCCCCTGGTTTGCAAAGTTATTTTACACAACCTTCAGAAAAGTGCCTCTAGCACACGAAATGATGTCCAGATTTGTCTTTTCTCACACTCTATGGGGGTCAGGCTTTTCTTCAAGTTCTCTATTAAGGAGAGTTTTTGGCTTGCTTTCTGACCAAGTTAAATATTGTTTCCCTTTATTTCCTCTTTTTATTCTTAATTTTCTTTGCATGGTCTATACACTGTATGGAAACTTGCTCAACTGCTAAGGGATCTTGTTCAGCAATAATTTAAAAGGCAGAGTCACATATTCCTAGTTACTCAACTTTCCTATTTTTAGTCTGAGAACTTTGCTTACAAACTTTGTTGCTGTATTTTAGGAACTTTAAATTCTGATGTCTGCTTGCAGTTCAGGGACTTTGCCTAAGGCATTTTTTTTCCTCCTGTTCCTAGGCAATTTCTCTAGCTGTCAGGTAACTAGGGCAGCAGCTAGCATCTCAGACAGCTTCTTAATGAAAGACCCATGCTGATCCTTCTATTTATGCGTTAGATCATTGACTCATCTAGGACTTACCCTAGACCTGCAAGGTACAACAGTCTTGCTTTAATCAGCCAGAGCTCCCAGCAATGAGCAGATAGCATTCATAGTGCAAGAGCCCTCTGACATGCCGCACACTGCACTGCTTTCTACAAACACAACATAGTGCCCCAAACTATAATGTTTATTAATGGAGATTTCTGAAGAAAGCTATTACAACAAATATAACCTTTCAGCAGAACCATGCTATCCACTTACAAACAGGCAGGGAACATGCAGGAAGATGGACATACAAAAGGTATTTGCACTCTCTAACCTTTGGTCGGTAAATCCCAGTAGTGTCTCCTAAAACAGGGTTAAATTTGATTCTAAAGACATACCTTTACAGAAACACATGCACTTATATATCCTTATATTTTTATGTGCTAAGTTTGTGTGGTAGGGTTTTTGGTAGTGAGGGATGGGGCTACAGGGATGGCTCCCTGTGAGAAGCTTCTCAAAAGCTCCCCTGGCTCCAAGTCAGACCCACCTCTGGCCCAGGCTGAGCCAATTAACCATGGTGGCTGTGCCTCTACAATAACGTATTTAGGAAGGGGAACTTTAGAGGGAGTGGGGATTCGTGAAGAGGCATTACAAGAAGTACACCGATGCAAACAGTGTGGAAGGAAGGCAGAGGAAGGGGGACGTGTGCCAGAAAAGAGAGTCCTCCTGTGTCCGTGGCGAAGCAGCAGGGCCACCCTCTCTGCCACCCATGGTCCAGCAGAGATTCTCCCACAGCCTATGAAGGACCCCTGGATCTCTGTGAGAAGAAGCCCCCTCTGTTGTAATTCAGCACGGGGAGGACTGCAGCACAACAGGGTGACCTACGCTTGAGCACCTTGAGAAGAATGCATCCTGTGTGGAGGATTCACAACAGAGAGAGTATGTGGAGGACTGTCTCCTGTGAGAGGGACACCGTGAGGAACGGGCAAAAGAATACAGAAGAGTGCTTCCCCCACCATTGCAAGAAGAAGTGGCGGACGGACTGCACCCCGCGTCCCCTGCTCCTGTGCTGCTGGGAAAGGAAGTAGAGATATGGCGAACAAAATTGAGACAGGCAGAAGGGAGGGGTGGGGGAGATGGTTTTTTTTAAGATCTGGTAACGCTTCTCATTGTCTCATCCCATCTGCTAAGTGTTATTGTTTTTAGTGTTTTCAATTAAAGTGATGTCCTCTTTTCTTCACTTAACAAGCTTGGTTTTTGTCTGTGACCATGAGTGTGCTACCCCTCACTCACTTTATCTCATTTCCTGAGCCTTTTGATTCACTTTTCTCCTTCCCAGCACTGGAGGGGAAGGGGTTAATGTGAGTGAAGGTCTGTGTGATGCTCAGTTACCCTCTGGGCTCAAACCACAAAATTTTATGACGAGACAAAAATTGACTTAGTTGCTACATAATTACAATGCCTATTGGCACAACAAGAAAGCACACTGCAACTATTTTCATCTGCATAAGGGTCAGGGGACGATTGTGGCTACGTGCTGAATGTACAATATATTTATAGGCTTCCTTCAAATCAAGACTGTTTGTCTTTTTTTTCCTTTCCTTTGTGGATATGTCACTACTAATGCTAAAGGGAAAGATTTTTCTACAAGCAGGCAAATAACTCTACTTTCTAAACAATGTTCATTGGGGTGTTTACTATATTTTGATGTTTCAGCTGTGTGTGTGTATGTGAATAATATCACAGAATCACAGAATTGTCAAGGTTGGAAAAGACCTTGAAGATCATCCAATCCAACCATCAACCCGACATTAACAGTTCCCAACTACACCATATCCCTTAGCGCTATGTTGACCCTACTTTTAAACACCTCCAGGGATGGGGACTCCACCACCTTCCTGGGAAGCCCATTCCAATGACCAACAACCCATTCTGGAAAGAAATACTTCCTAATATCTAGTCTAAACCTTCCTTGGTGCAACTTGAGGCCTTTCTCTCTTGTCCTATCACTTATTACTTGGTTAAGGAGACTCATCCCCAGCTCTCTGCAACCTCCTTTCAGGTAGTTGTAGAGGGCGATGAGGTCTCCCCTCAGCCTTCTCTTCTCCAGACTAAACAACCCCA
>ML997686.1:121249-163646 GCA_010365825.1 Otus sunia
CCCTTATTTACATGCGAGTGGACCCCTTTACACCCCTTTCTGTCTATCCACTTTTGCTCCTCCCTGCTCTGCCTTCCTCTGCACATCTCTCCATGGGTCTGTACAGCTTTATCGATTCTCACACTCCTCACAGTCTGGGACCCCTGATATAAGGCAATGATCACCTGCTTTGAAATTTATTTTACTTATAGCAACTTAGAATGATTTATGAATATTGCTTAATAATCCTGCTTGTCCTGACTCTTCTGTGGAAGCATACCAAGGGCTACTGATACTGTGTTCATCAAAACAAAGCAGTTTTCTGTGGAAACTTACAAGAATTACTATGTTTTGCAAAAATGTTTCTTGTCCTTGGAAAGCAGATGTGTTCTAATTAGTTTAGTCTTGGTAACGAATAAGATAGCCATATATGGACGGTAGAAATTGACACACTGGTACTTTTAGATAAGATAGAATGAGTAAACCAGCTGAAAAGACTCTTGTTATTCAAGAAATTGCCTAAGAGAATCTGCACGTGCTCCGAGGAAAAATACAAGGTGAGAAAGACTACGAGCCTTCCTCCAAAAAACCCCTGAAGACGACTACCAGGAGGCAATGCGCAGGTGCAAAGAGAACATAAACTGCTGACACCAGCCTCTAGAACTAACCCAGCCTTACTCATGTGTATGTATGTTTGTGTTATGTAATCCAATGAATATGTATATCCACACTCTATATGTTTTTGGTAAAATGTGTGGTGGGTGTGCAAGCTTTGTGGAGAAATCCCCTTGCACCCCGGCGCCGGAGTGAACATACGTACTTTATAACTCTCTGAGATGTAGAGTCTGTTTTCCGCAAATCACCTCAGAGTTGCAGACTTTGTTGCAAAGTCCAGGTGGATCTTCCTCAAAATGGTTGCTGTAGTTTCTTGATAGCCCATCAGCTAATGTGACTAACAAGGTTTGTTTCTTGTCATTGTCTCCATGTTTGCTCTGTCAGGTGTGCGTCTTGGTATATTTTGGGTTCTTCCTTCTCCCTTTTCCCTTGGTTTCACAACTGACCAAGTCTGCAATCAAGATAACCTTGCTGAAATAAACATTCCCACATTCTCACATGCCCTCATCAATTAGCGCAGCTGACCAGATTCCTATGACCATTGCATCATTATCACTTATCTGTCAGATTTGTGTCTCTCTGTGTTCTCATTTATGGCTTCCTCCTTTTCTCAATATCCCTTTTTGCTTTGAAGAAGGTCCTTGACCAGATGCCCTTAAAGGACACTCTCCTTACACATATCCTTATACCCCTCAGTGAATTAACATGCAACGCAAGTGGAATTGTAATCAGGATGTTGTGGTTTCTCTCTGCGTCTCCTTCCTTCTTCATTCTTTTCTTCTGCTCCTGCATGGGATCTCAACCTGTTGCAGTTTCTTTGGGAGTGCGTCTGCTCTGGCACCACACAGCACCTGCATCACCTACACGACCTTCTCCTCCAACACTCCTCCTCTTTCTCCACCTCCACTTCCTCTCACCTTGCTGCTATATGTGCTGTTTCTTACTCTTTTGTTCCACCCTCCTCTCTCTCTCCAGAGTTTTTCTGCACTTTTTCAAATATGTTTCCACAGAGGCACCACTGCCTGGGCTGAGGGCCTCAGCTGTGCCCTTTGGTGGGTTCATTAGAGCTGGCTGGAACTGTCTGTGTCAGGCACAGGGCAGCCCCAGCCTCTCCTTACAGAGGCTGTCCCTGCAGCCACCCACTGCCAGCACCTGGCCAGCTGCACCCAGCACAATAAACCTGAAAGTTTGAAAATAATCTGGATGTAAGATACAACAAGACTATTACAATTTTTTTTTAAAAGGTTGAGTGGGTAGCATACCTTTTTTCTTAATTATGGTAGAAGTATTGTCTTGTACTTCTCTCAGGCTAAGCTCTTCTCAGGAGTGAAGCTCTGATTACCACCAATCCCAATGAATCTCAATTCAGAAATGTGTATGTGAAAAGGTATAAAGTGTGGTACATTATAAATAAAGTGACATTACCTAATCAACATTGAGAGTCAAGTAGTTTTCCAGGAAAGTGTCCCAGACTCTGTCCTTATTTAATTAGTATACCCTCTCCAGTGTTTCATTTATAAATCAGAGACTAATCACCTGCACAGATTCATTTTCTAACAATACTTATTTGAGTCACTTTCAAATTGTTCCAAACTTCCTCCTTGATTTTTTTTCTTTCCCTTCTGGAACACAAAAAAATGACCAATTATTTTTACATTCTGGAGAAAAAAAATTGGACTCTGACAACCTCTGTGCCATCTGCCTGAAGCAAATTTGCACTGTTGAGTTAAATCAGAGGATTTTAAACTTGAAGTAATGGCATACCCTTGACCACAACAGAATGAACGGCTCTGCTAGAATTGCAAATGATGTTATGCATGTTAGCAGTAAGACACCATTGATATCATAGTGTAAAAAACGAATATAAAGTAATGACAAACTTGTTGCTACTGTCAATCAAGGTTGTTTGTGGGTTACAATGAGGGCAGCATTTGGATATCTGATACTGCTCTGAAAATGCAATGTGGAGTATAAAATACTAGGCAGAAATGGAAAGTGATCAATAAGAAACGTCGCCTGAAACCATTAGACAAGCAACATCAAACTGAGGAAATCTGTAAAGATAAAATGACAAATCACTTTCATCAGAGTTTGTAGTTAGTATTTATAGATTCAGATACAATGATAGGTAATGTACTAGATTTATGTAATGCAATTTATTATGGCTCTCATTTTCCTATCTCCTCCACAACATTACTACAATGTGTCATATTTCACAATAGTTATTTTACACCCTCAGGTTTTTATTTAAAATAAAAATGCAAGTTGTAACTTAATTATAAATTCATGGATGATGACATGCAATACTTCTGAAGGATTCCTTTAGCACAAAAGGACCAATACAAGACCAACAGATCATCTGACAGGTTTTGTGTTGCGCAATGTCACTGCTATGATATGAAGGGGGACAGGTCATGTCTGACATATGGTTGATATAACCATAGATTGGTAAAAAATTCTTGAAGTGTCTCACAACCTTCCATCATTCAAGTTGAGAACAAATATTTTCCATCAGACTGATAGTATTTTCACACTGTTTTCATTAAACTGTCATTTTAAAAACTGCTTCAAATTCAGCCCACTTTCTACTTTGTTAGTTTTAATCTTTGTTCTTCTTGTGTATAAATTTGCAGAAATTAGGGCACACAGCTACCTACATCATCTGAATATGATCATACAGTAGCAAACAACAGGTTTGGGCAAGAATAGTCTTAAGAATTTGGACTTGTTTACAGTCTATTCTGAAAAGTTTTATCATATATTAAAGCACTGTGAATTTAACCATTTACCCAACTTTGATTTGAAAGAATCAGTAACTTCAATATACTAATGGTGTAGAACATATTGTTCACTGAACACAGAAAATTCATGTTTCAACTTGTCCTAGACAGAGATAAAATAATATTCAAGAAAAACAATGTGACAGCAAGTACAGTAAATAAACTGTGTATAATTGAACTAAATGATCCTTTAGAAAGGCACAGGCATGTGTGTCCCAATGTTGCCAAAAGCTGTGGATGCAATTTTTTCTTCCAGAAATTCCATTCATGTTTTTCTTGGCCTTAGACATTTTCTGTTCTCGTAAAATGTTGCCCTGAGGAGCCACGAACTTACAAGGAGAATAAAATACATGGCTCATAAGAAAAGTGTTTTCAGAAATTGATCTGAAACATAAGACATGGGAAGTTTTGTCATATACATTCAGCACACACGCACAATTATTAATAATTAACATTAATAAATGTCTCTTATTAACTGAAATTCTTATTTCTCTTTCAAGAAAACACAGAATAATTTGAAGTGAATCCTAAGGTCTTGACAGGTTGAGAAGAGTTTCTTTACGTTCTCCTGATCTCAGGGATATAACATAAAGTTTAGTTCCTTGGTGCAAATCAGAGAGCTGCCCACCCATGCATACATATGTTTGAACAAAAATAAGGAAAATGCAGCTTAGGTGTACAGTGGAATGGCATTGCTCTCCTTCTTACAGCCACACTGAAGCAGGGCTGATGGAGAAGCTAAGCTACTGGCCTCTCTCCAGATCTGCTTCCACAGAAAGCCACATACTGTATCTACATTCTGATGCTACCAGGATGTGGTATGCAGCAAATATCTAACCTGCATAGACACAGGTAGCCTTAGTCCAGAAGCAGAGGCAGCTAAGTGCCAAGCACTAAGCAGTTTCCTGATATACATCAACCTACTTCTATGCATGTACCTGTCTTTAAAACCATCTATGGATAACTGTGAGGAAAAAAGAAAACAAAAATAAAAATTAAGACAAATTTAAAAATAAATATTTGCCTGCATGTCTGACTTCTATTCTTATCAAAAAGATTAATCAATACCAAGGATTCAAGTCTACTCCCAGAAGTTCTTTTTTATGTTGAATGATGACAAGAGTTTCTTGCCTCATGTTCTGAAGGTGTATAGATTTTAATAAGTACTCAGATACTCCAATAATGAGGAATCAAAAGGAAAAAGATAAAATTCAAGCTAGTGATGAGAACAGACTTACTGAAATGATCTCCTAGTTTTACTGGAAGTATAAGAAATGTACATAAAGAATAGACCTCCTTTTGTTTATTTGTTTGAAGAAATTGTAAACCTAATAGATAAGAAACAGTAACTGATTTTTTTTGGTTAGCTGGGTTTGGGGGTTTTGTTTGCTTGTTTCTCTGAAGCATCTGATACTCTTAAAGATTTAATTGTAATCAGTCTTGATATGAGTGTTGTCACATATATTGAGGTCTGATTAAAGGACTGTAGCTCATTTTTATTATTAGTCCAACATTTCACTAAGTCACTTTCCCTCCCTGTTTGCCACAGATTGAAAAAAGACTTGAGAACGTACTTATGAGATGAAAATAAATTCTGACTGTTTCAGCTATTATATTAATTTACTTAAGGCCAATATCTGTTTCACTTTTGAGAAGTATATGCTGGGACCCCTTTTCCCATGTGCAGCCTGAAAAAATTACAGTTCTTATGCTCAAAAATTTGGACAGTCTTGCACAGACTTCATAAATATTCTCTGTGTCTGTGCATTCATAACAAAATGTAATATCCCACTGCACAATAGTCCAGCAAATATTTACCCATAGGATAATTTTTTTTAAAAAAATATTTTTTGCAGTAGTTTAGCAACCAGTAAACTTCTCTAATATCCATGTAGAGGATATTTCTTACAAATTCTGAAGAATTACATGAAAACTCTTTCATACAAAAAAAACCCCAAATCTTGATTTAAAACCTTTTTTATGAGGTTAAATATTAATGGAATTTCTCCCATCTTTGAGTGAAAACAAGGTGTAATTATTGGTTTCCATGTATTTGTCTCTTTCAGGAGTCCTTTAATTTGATTTTTTATACATATAGCTATTCTGTATTTTAATTTTCTCATTGTTCTCCTTTTGTGTAAGTCAAAATCCTTTCATACAATTCGATTTTATAGAAAATTTTCACATTCTGTCTTTATTCTCACTGCAGGTGTTTTATCAACATATTTACCTTTTCTTTGAACACATTCAATTACACTATATGGGGTTTACCCATATATCATATGCTTTATGCCACAACAGAGAGACTTTAATATGAGGTTCTAAAGTTTAGTGATTTTTCACACAGAATTTCTTTAATTCCACAAAACATAAGTTTCACTGATGGCCATATTTTGAAAACTAACTTACTGTCTTCATTCCTAACATCGAGAATTATTTCAGAGTACAGACATATTGACACCCACCCTGAGAGTTACACTAGCTGTAAGCTTCTGAAATAGCAAAAAAAATGCTTTTCAATTTATGATTTTTGCTTTTCTTCTCCAGGAACTTTGAAAAACTGTCAGCAATATTCACTTATTTTGTGTGTGTTGTTTTTATGACTGTTTTTTGGAGTAATTTCTCATAGATACACAGGTGACTGCAGCTTACACATTGCAGAAAATATAGGTCAGCTGATTTGTACAAATTTGTTGGATTATGTAATCTTTTTTGATATATGATGTCTGAGAAAAAATTAGGAATCCTTTACGTACACATGCAAATAAAAATGGTTTGTGTTATCCAGTTTGCAGTAGAAGTAGAATAAAGGTCTTACTTTTCTGAGATGAACTGTAAAAAAGGAGGGGCTGAGAAAACAGATTTGCTGAATAGCTGAGATGTATATATTCTTTTCATTGTATTAACTGTCATGAATCTTCTTTGCTCAGAGCAAAGCTCTGCACAGGACACAATGTGAACAGGTCCCTTGTCAGAATTTTAGGCAGCACACTTATTACCGAGCTACTGCTGCCTGATGATGATGACATACTGCTGCTGCCATCTGAGCCTTGCACGTCATGTTCATGTCTCAGCTCCACCTTTCAAATAATTTTGGAAGAAAGTGGGGCTACATCCCACAGACATGTTTATGCCCCCCACCCAGTGTGCTACATAAAAGTCAGCCTGGCTGTGAAATGAAAGAGCTAAGTGTAGCTGAGTAAAGAGTCGTGGCACTGGCAGATCATTGTCATGAGCCAGAGAGATGAAGGGATAGATTTTGGACAAAATATTCTGTAAAGAGTATAGAGAAATATGTACTTTTTGAAAAACTGACACTGTTTCTTTCAATCTTGTCCCTGTATTATTAGAAAGAAAACTAGGTAAGGCAATTTGAATTAAAATTTTGATATAATTAAATACAGAAAAATAGATAACTTAGTAGCAAGTACAAGTAGTCTGGTAAAATTTAAAATGGGACAAACTAAGACTTGGTTTTCAGTACCTGGACAAAGCTAAAATATTTAATGAAGTTCTATATTTTGTAGATTTCTCCACTTTCCAGCAGAGTTAACTTACTTTGAATAAACTGCCAAATTTAACCTTCTCGTATACATGCCTCTCTTAATAGGATTCTCTAATTAATAAATTGAAATTCTGGAATAATTAGATCAAAGATTATTGAGATACATGAAAATTCCCTTTTTATATTTATTTAACACCATAGTACTTTTTGTATTACTTATGAGTTAATACTGATGTTACGTTAGTCATCTCAGAGAGATTCATCTTACTTGCATAGTTCCTTCTGATGAACTGCGTGCTTCTTTTCTAGCTTCAAATGATTTGGAGGAAATATTTTCTGTGTATATTGATTGAGACAGAAGAATTTTCCTTTCTCACCAGCTCCTACCAAATGAACTTGATTAAAGCTTTCAGTCTAGTATGTATTTGAGAATATATAAATTTGGTTAGTTGTCACTATTCAGGTGTATAGCATCCTTTTATGTAAAGGCTGACAAGTGCTCTTCGACTTTTCAGCTGCATTAAATATTACTCTTTATTTAGCTGCTCCCTATCAGTTTGTTCTTTTACTTCAAAGCTGGGCTGACTTTTCTGTAACAGCCATAAATATAAAGGATTTGTCTTTTAATTTATCATTTCACTATTCTAAGAACAAAATAATAGAAAACAATAAAGCAGATCTGTGAATACCAGCAGGCACAGGTAATCATAAACATACCTAACTAGGTAGCAAATGGATTTCTGGTTATGGTAGCACTGCAAGTAAGATGTACTTCCAGGACAAGCTGAGCGTCACTGGGCCCAAATGGTATGTCCTTTAGTGAGTCTCTACAACTGGGATACTGCATTCCATAGTCTGATGTGTAGTAGAACTGCAAAACTGAAATACAGATTTGCTACCCATGAGCACAGCTGAGGGTCTGAGCCAGACTTTAAATTTCTACCTTCTCGGGGAAATAAAAAAAAAAAATAAAAAAATAAAAAAAATAAAATAATAAAAAAAAAGACAATACCTAAGTACAGTTTAAAACAAGTTTTCAGGCATCTCACCGCAGTGATTCCAAGAATTTCAATTCTGTTAGTTACCGTTGCAATAGAGAAAAAAAAAAATTCTTCCATCTTGCCATCCAGAAAGCAAGAGTTATTATGACCTTCAGGTTAACAATGCATATGGCAGTGCTATTTTTAACTTAACTTGCAAGTGTTGTACAGAGAACATAATTAAAACCACAGCCATTAAAAATCAAACCCTTACCAACGGTTACCTCAGCCTGTCACATGAAAATGCAGGAATGCTAACTGTGGTTTAACTATTATATGAACCAGATGTTTTATGGGTAGATGGACATTTCAGATAACATTGTGTTAAGAGCTGATGTGAAAGGTTGACTCCTACCACTAATCCCAGTGCCAATACTGTAATTGTTTGGCAGAACATAATCATAGAAAGTTAATTTTGTTTCAGAAAAATTTAAGGTTATGTCATCTGTTACTTAGACTAAAACAGGTAATCCAGGAAGTCCTTAACAATTTAGTGATATTCCAATTTACTGGCATCTTTTTCCTATCTGTGAGCTGAAATGCTTTGTTAAAACAGAATCTTATGTGAAAATGAAATGTAAAAGGTTCAGATCAAGGTAAAGATATTGAGTAAAAATATGTAGTTAAACATTGTTATGATCAATAAATACATTTACAAAGATGTGAGGATCTATTTTTTACTTAGTTTGCTCACACATATACTGAGCCAAAGGAGAAACATTTCTAAGTTTGCATCTACAAGGTGAATGGACAGACACTCAGACATGCTTGAACTACATACAAATTAAAGTCCTCATATCAGAAGGAAGAGAAAATACCATAAACATTTTCTAAAACAATAAGTCCTTAGAAAAGAGTCAAACCTCTACCATTCCAAATGATTCTTGCAACTTTCTAAATATTTGGAAAAAAGAGAAGAAATATACCTACAAGACTAAAGAGCACCATATTTTAACATTCTTTAAAAACAGGAAAAGTACAGTTCCGTAGCATTCCAGAAAGAGGATAAAACTCACTAAGGATGTTTTGGTGCTTAGGGGCATAAACAGGAACTTTCTGTATATGTGGCTCCCTTCCGTTTTAATCAGTCCATTAGAAACTTGAATTGTGTCAGTCATTTTGCGTATCTGACATCACCTATTGAAATATAACTCCAGGGGTTTGTTCTGTTTTGTTTTTTCCAGGAGAAGAGTAACCTTATGAAATCTCTGTTTTTCTAGTCCTGAAACCATCAGAAAACTCTACCCTAATGGAAAACACTGCCTGAAACCATCTAGTTGTCTCTCCCAGAAACTAGCAGCACAGGATTAATGGGACACTTTTCCACCTCTGGTATATCCCCTATAACTGGGAGAAATTAATGAGAAAGAAAGATTACCTTCTTTTCCTTTCTGCTTGAGGTAACTTTTTATCCTTTTTGAATTATTGGAAACTGAGATTTACAGAGAACTGTTCAAAGTCCTCTCACAGGTCCCAGATATCTTGTTATCAGCATGGGAGTGTTTCGAGTTGACATAGTGCTTGGGGATTTGATGTAGTTGGGATCTGTCAGTGCTACGTTAACGGTTGGACTATATGATCTTCAAGGTCCTTTCTACCTAGACGATACTGTGAAATTCTGTGAAACCACAATAAATAAATAACTTCAAAAGACAGCACTAGTGTGTCCACTCAGACTGCAACAATGAAAACAAAGTGCAATAAATTATGCCTCAGTGCATGAAGCAGTGTAGTACCCCTGCACACAGTCTCCGTCCTCAGGCATTAGTCCCTTTTCTAGTGTCAAGATTAAAAAATATGTGAGGCTGTCACAGGCTATGCACTCTGCCTCTTCTGAAATAAATTAAGAATGCCAATGGATGTATTCTAAGTAATAAGTAATAAACAAGTAGACAGTAGACAGAATCAGCTGGCCAAACTGTAATTTTCAATTTAACACTGACAAAAATACAGAACATATAACCATATAAACAGGGAGGGATACAAAATTCAATTCATTGCAGGTGTCTCTGTAAGAAACCAGTTTACTCATAAAAGCACATTTTAAGTAGATATTTGATAGATAAGATGATCTTTGACTAGTTGAAGCAAATAATGGGATTAGAGTTTTATGAAAACCAAAATTATGGATATGAATATCTCCAGGCTTTAGGGAAGTTCACACTGAAGTTGAAACTTCACAGCTACCTGTTTAACAGGAGACTTGGACCCACAAGTTTGGGAAAGCTGTTGTATTTCACACTGAGATTGGATCTTTGGGACTTTCCCTACTGCCTTTCCCTACTTACCATGGACCTTTCATCAAACCAGAAAGTGGATCAATATCTGCAGAGCATGTAACTGTTAATTCTGTGTAGCAACAGTCTGTTAGATATAACAACCAGTAAACAGAAATTAGCATAATATAATTCTAATTTTTGTTTAACTTTTTGTCTCCTTAACCAATTAGAAAGTCTTGGGTTTGTTCCAATATTAAAAGCTACAGAAAATGGTGAATCAGGTATCAGCCTATAAAGTGGTGAATAAAAAACAGCTTTCAGTTTATTGAAATTATGAGGGTCACGAAGGAGCTTTCCCTCTGCTTTTCCCTGTGCTGACCTATTACAGGTGGTATTGTCCTTTCCAGACGGTGAAAGACTCTTTTCTCCTCCAGCAGTCTTGGTGGAGATGGGAAGAGTAAATCACCCACTTTGAAGTATGATGTTTAACCAGCTAGGCACATCTCAGTAGTGAGTCACAAGCACACCTTTTCATTCCCTGGTGGGACCAGAGGACATCAGAAAGCAGCTGGCACAGCACTGATCTTGGGTTGTAAGCTCTGCTGAGAGCAGAGAGATAAACTTAGGTGCAATATTTCTAAGTGGGTTTTTTTCCGGTTTCTTGTCACCTGGAACGTGGAGAAAGCAAGTCTGCACTGGACAATGAAATACTGCATAACAGCCCTAATAAAAGGAGGAAGAACAAGTATGGAAGCCATATTCTTGTTTTTCTCCCCTCATAGAACAGATATGGACAGGTCAGGATGTTATTCTATCCTAAACAGCAATTCAGGTGTCCTGGTTCAGCTAGCATAGGGTTAAGTTTCCCCAGCAGTGGGGGGAAGCTCTAGCCAGGTTATTCATATACCATGTTGATGTCACCTCCGGGCGCAGATAGCACGGGAAGAATGGGTGAGCGCGTGGGTTTGAGCTGCTGCTCCTCTCAGTGCTGTATCGGTATATATCTTGCTCTGTTCATCGTTATTATTGTTATTGTTATTGTTGTTGTTGTTGTTGTTTGTTGTGTTGCTGTTGCACTGTTGTACTAAACCTCTCCCTATCTCAGCCCCAGGTATTTGTATTTCACTCCCTTTCTGGGGGAGGGGCAGCAGCCGTGTGGTCTCAGACCCTGGCAGGGACTAAACCACCACATCAGGAAACAGTTTCCTGGCATTGCAACACAGGCTATGTCTTCAGAGGAGGAATTTCTCTCATTTATATCAGGCCTAGCATGACTTTGTACTGTTAAATCTGGACAAAGAACTATGAACGTCATCTCTCCCTGGGCGGATGCATCTGCCACAGAACTGGACAAGAATTTTCATGTCCTTGAAAAAGACTTCCAGACTTTCAAATCAGAAGTATATTTAACACATGAAAGGAGCCAAACAACTATCCTCTGAATCCTTGCCAATTGAAATAATATACCTTAGCATTCAAGCTCAGCTCAGTTGGAGAGTTCAGTGACCACTGCTCTGGTTTTCTAGAGGAAATTGTCACATCGTTCTTCATATAAGTGTTACTGAGTGTCACTGATTTGTTATTAATTTGAGCTGATTTTAATTATTTTTGGTGATTTCAATAAGGAATGATTAGGCCTAATCAATTAAATGGAATTTTACAAGAGTATGGGTTTTATAAAAAGATAGTAATGTACTGTTTTAAGTAGTCATGGAAGTACTGTACTTAAAGTAACCATACAACCAGTTATGCTTCTATAAAGTCCAAGGCCAAAGCCACGTAGGCTGGTAATAATCATTAATCAGATTTCTATTCAAAGAATAAGACTCATGACAAGGTACCATTGTTAGTCTATTCAGTAAGGATGACTCATTGCTCTGTAGACCAGGTGTTCTAAATGTTACATTGTGAAAAGGCCTCGAAGCATGCTAAAATTGCAATGTGAGCCAAAGTCCTTGAGTCAAGGGCATTGGAGGGTCTTTCTTTTAGGTCAGTAGTCCATGGTGGTCACAAAAGCAGCCCCCCCAACTCGTTTCAGGACTCAAGTGAGCATGACCAGAAAGGAGTGGGAATGAGAAAATGAGTTATGGGAATTATCATGTTTATGTATGAGAACTTGATAATATGTATTACTGTATCCTATATAATCAGCATGCTACATGAGTTGGGTGTGCGTTGTTGGTGAGACAACTCCCCTGCACATCCAGCTGTTAATAAAGGAGTGTCTGCTTATGTACATCAAATTGGTGTCAATAAGTTCTTTTATCTCGTTTTGGTGCCATGAGGAGGGGCTGAGAGACCTGATTCATTTCTCAGTCTACAGAAGAGAAGGATCAGGAGGAATTTACCAACTTATGCAAACACCTGATGAGAGGCAATGAAGAAAAGCTGAGAGCTGGGACTCTTCAGCCTGGAGAAGAGAAGGCTGAAGGTAATCTTATCAATGTATATAAATACCTGAAGGGAAGGTGCAAAGTGAACAGTTAAGCTATATTCAGTGGTGCCCATTGACAAGACAAGAGGCAACGGACAGACTGAACATACGGAAATACTTTTTTACTGTGAGGGTGGTCAGACACAGGACCGGGTTGCCCATACTTCCTGTGGAGTCTCTGTAGAGACATACAAAACATTATTGGATACAGTCCTGAGCAACCTGGTCTTGCAGACTTTCCTTGAGCAGGACAGTGGGAGCAACTGATCTCAAGATATCCTTGCTAACATATACAGTTGTGTAATTGGGTGACATACCAACTTCAAGGTTGTGAGGCAGTGCATCTCAAATACATCAAAAATGCTGTTTTTCTTTCTATGTAACCATCTGTGTGCGTGAACTCTGGCCATCTCAGATTTATTCCATTTCTACACATCAACATGCATTCTGAATAAGTTGCATTAACTGAATGTGTTCTTGAATAATACAGACCTGCAGTATAAATCTAGGACATTCAGAATCAAGTCTAGAACTTCCTTTTCTTTTGGTAACTGGCTGATGCCAAAAACATAATGATTTTGTCTTCTTCTTTAGGAAACAAAATTTTCCATATTTTGTTGAAAATCTAGAAAAAAATCTCACTTAGCTGGACAGCAAGTGACCTGGCCAAGGAAGATCTCTTTAACATACAAAATCCTAAAAATGCAATTTATTGATTTTGCGCACTTACATTATTCATCATGATTCAGCTGCCCTATATGTAAAATTTTAGTTGTGTAATAGAGCTTTTGGGTTCTCACTTGCTTCGCGGACAAAAGACTCTACAACTCGAATAGAGTTATAAAGCAGGTATGTTTACTCCAGCATCGGAGTAACTAATAGTCCATGTTATGCACATTTCTTCAGTCTCTGTGGTGATTAATAAATCCTCTACATACTGCAGAATTTCCCTGATTCCATGCGGTCACTCCCATTGCTCCAGACCTTTAGCTAGTTGGTTTCCAAAAAAGAGTGGGGCTGTTTTTAAACCCCTGGGATAGCACAGACCATGTTAATTGCATCTTCCTTCTGGATTCCATGTTTTCTCATTCAAATGCAAACAATAACTGAGTTTCAGAGCTCGAAGGCAAGCAAAAGAAGGCATCTTTTAGGTCCAGTGTGGTAAACTGAGCCAATTCTGGTACTAATCTAATTAATAATGTGTATATAGGTTTGCTATAATAGGATGCAGATCTCCTCCTCTCTCATATATACGGATTGCAGAAGTTCCATTGGTTCTCTTAGATAAGATAGGATGAGTAAACCGGCTGAAAAACACTCTTGTTATTCAAGAAATTGGCTAAGAGAATCTGCAAATGCTTCAGGGAAAAGTACAAGGTGAGAAAGCCTATGAGCCTTCCTCCCAAAGATCCCTGAAGACGACTACCAGGAGGCAATGCACAGGTGCAAAGAGAACATAAACTGCTGACACCAGCCTCTAGAACTAACCCAGCCTTACTCATGCACATGTATGTTTGTGTTATGCAATCCAATGAATATGTATATCCACACTCTATATGTTTTTGGTAAAACGTGTGGTGGGTGTGCAAGCTTTGTGGAGAAATCCCCTTGCACCCTGGTGCCAGAGTAAAACATACCTGCTTTGTAAATCTATTCAAGTTGTAGAGTCTTTTTTCCACAAGTCACCAGCTGTAATGGTGCATGTTTACAGTGGTAAAAATAAAAGTCTGTCTATCTCTCATGGATAGATCCATACTCAGGGAACAAGAGAAGATATACTAACAGCTTGGTAAAAAGAGTGCACCCTATCAAACAGAGTATTTAGACTCAAAAACAGTAAGCAATTTTCATCCATGAGGCTACACAAAGACAATTACTTTCAATAAATTCATAGATTATTATGTATTGGGTATTTCATCTAGATTATCCATAAATGAGTCAGATACTTTAAAAAATCATTGAGTTTGTATACTTTTTTTTTTCCCAACCAGTATAGATTACTAAATTCTTAGGTAAGACATGGGGAGTACTTTCATCTTAATGTGGTATAATTTAGGATAAGAAGTATTTATGTTGTTTAATTCATGCTTATGTCCCTAAATGGCAGTGTTTGGCAAATGATGCTTTCTTAATTATCGCTATTTCATGATCAGAGTATGAGTTAAGTGCCCCCAAGAGGTGTGGGCTCTGCAGTATTAAGCATTGCCCTAAACTCATTGTACCCTGTCAGAGCAGCATCTACGAACCTGAATTTGCACAAATGGAGAGAGAGCTCAGCACCTTGGGATGGGATCCACCATAAACAGAATGCTGCTTTGGAAGGTGAACAGAGGACAGCTGACAGGAGGGACCACTCAGTCTTCAAATACACTAGAAATGATCATGACTCTCAAGGTAAAACCTGGGTGCATCATATCTGCAAGCAAACCCTAAACTACTGAAGAACTTAGAAAGAGAAAACTGATACTGTCTAAAACCTCCCAATACCTCCAGGTTTCTGCAAGGGATGGCTGAGGAGAATTTTGCAGGCCAGAACTTAATGGGAACATTAAGAGGAGTTTAGCACCTGAAGCGTTTTGTGCATGAAGCCCCAGATACCTGAGGAATGAGAGGTGTTATAGTTTTTATGTAATCTGGGAGAAAATTTTAAAGGTGAAAAATATATGCTTGAATATTTGGTGAAACTTGTTCAATACAAATAATGAGTTTTCAGAGGTAAGCACATTGTACTTCAGCACATTAAATTTTAATGGTGTAATTTACATGACTTTTTTCCAATCATGAGCTGGAATTTTAACCTCAAGTCTGAGTGTAACAAACTATATGTGCATTTTTTCAGTCCCCTGTGGTAATATAGGTCTAAATCTCAAGCTATTTCAGGGGACTTTGAAGTAGTTAGTGATTTACATGTGGCATCTCCACATAACATGGTTATAAATTACACTTATTGTTTTTATGGCAAGAATGGATTACTTTGATACAATGTTCAGTTCTACCTAAAGGTTTTGTCTTGAGGGCCAGTTAATCTTGTGTCCTTTCCTGCCCTGCTACAATTTTAAAGCTGTCACAAGAAGGATAAATTTCATGTCATTTTCTGTTCTTATTACAATCTTCACATTGTTATAAGAACAGATTAATTTTGTTCCATTTTCCGTCCTCATTACTGTCTGTTATGAGAATGGATTAATTTTATGACATTTTCTTCTCTCATGATAATCTTTGATATGGGAATGAGAATATGTAATGAGAATGAGAACATATCAAGCATTAAAGGCCTGTGAGAACTCATAACAGACACTATAACAAGAACAGAAAGAGACACCCAACCCATTCTTGTGACAATCTTAAGACTATAAAGAGAACTCAGAGTAAAATTATGTTCATCCATTCATAAAAGTTGTTAGGGAAATGAGAATTGAAACAAAGTTGATCAATATTTGTGACAATCTGGGCATTGTATCTAATGTCATGGTATGCTTTTAAATGGTGCATTAATGGAAAGAGACGTTGTAAGATTGTCCAAAAGGCCCTAAACAAGAACATACTGTTTTCAGGATTTTGGTAGATAAAGTCAGTGTACTCTGAGTCATAACTGCACAATATACTATCCAGATGTCATTAATGGAAAACAAGATCCATGGAGACCTTCAGTGGCAATCCTCCCATAAACTTCAATACAGCCAGGAATTAATCTCAAATCCTGTTTTTCATATTCATCCAGAAAATAAGAGCCTTTCTTGTGTTAATACTGCAGTTCTTCCTCAGGATCTAAAACATCAAAATAAATATAATAAAAATCCATGCTAAAAAAAAAAAAAAAAATATTTCCAAGAGCCAAAACTAGATCTGCTTACTATCTTAGTACTTATTTACATTAACAACTGATCCATAAATGAAAACAGTAGAATTTTAGGTCAAAAGTTTTCGTATCCAAATAATTTAAAACTACATACGACTACCAACATCTTCAAGACTTTGGACTAGATGTACTAGCAGAACTGAAAGAAACGAGATGCATAAATCAAATTAAGACTTTTGGTATCACTGGAGATGCACAAACTGAAAAATTAAATTTAATTTCAATGACTACCTAAATAGCTTGCACTAAATGGAAAGCAAGTAATGGATCTGAAATTTGGCAGTTTTCTAAAAGGTGCTACAAGACTGCTCTCCTAAGGTGTCTCGTGTCAGACATAGAATAGACAAAAGTTTGAAGCCAGATGGAAGAGAAAGAGTAAGAAAAAGCAAGGAAAAGTTACAAAAGTTTACTCTATTTTCAGTTTAAAATGTCAGTGTTGAATTCAAATACAAATATGACTGCAAAAGAAAGGTTAATACTAAACTCAAGTATCATGCCAGTAGTAACATTCCAATACTGCTGTTAGCTGGGATTTCAACTCTGATTAGTAAGAATTGTTGGTGATGTTACTTCAAATTCAACATGGATACCTATGTCTGAGATTTGATCACAGCTTCTGTCCTGGTATGTCCTGGGGAAATTTCCAGCATCTTCAACATCTTCTGTTAAAGATTAGCCACCTTCTGCTACAGAAAACTTACTGGAAGGGTTATCAGCCAGGTTATGTAAGTTTTAAGACCAACACACCTGACAGTTGTTTCACAGCCTTAAAAATCTGGAGGCTGTGTTTTACTAAAACTGTAATCAATGACAATTTCAAACAAAACTAACAGCAACAGAAATAGCAGAAAATCAGCTTACCATAAAACCAGTTGTGAGTAAACCTGTAGACAAGCAGGAAAAAGCAGTAAGAAGTGGTGGAAGGAACTATGTAAGGAAGAATAAATCTCTTATTTAAAGACAGATATTCAATAACAGTGTAAAAAACACGCAGAGAAAAATAACATCTTCTCAGCTGAACAGCAATGGAGCTTTACATGCTTGCTGCATAACTTGTAGATATTTAATTATACAATAATTTCAGATCTGTGCACCTTCCCCATCCTACAGGATACATTACAAAATTACCATAGGGTATAGAATCACTCTGAACTTAAACTATGACAGTGATAGTTCCCAGGACATGCAATAATAGATATGAAAATTAGTGTGGACAATTATATATTTAATTACTATTTATCCTGCTTCATGAGTTAGTGGGAAATTTTATAGGACCTTTTTAATTAATAAAGTCACAGGTTGAGTTCATGACATAGGTAATTTTTTTTTACATAAATCAACTGGAAATGTTTACTCTGATTATGTTATCCTAGAGAAAGAAAACCAATAATTTGTTACATGTTGGTCTATAAGATATCAAAATCACATATTTCTGGGTGTTCTGTTCTTTTCATTAATGTAAGAATTTCAGCTCAGATTCTTAAAGATATTTAAACATCTATGTCCCCCTGATTTCAGTGTGAATTAGGTGTCCAAATGTCTGGGACTTTCAATGGATATGCCTCATTTGAAGTCTGAATTCTAATCCTTCAGTATTTAAAAAAATGTCATAGCACCACTTACAGATGTTTTTAAGAAAGTCTTTGTTTTCTGTCTCAAAGATCATAACAGCAACTTCTAATTAAAAATAATACACAAGCATAAACACTTTCAAAAAGTTAAACTCTGAGCCTTTCAGCCGGTCATGGCACATCATCATGACTGTTCTGAGATGGGTTCCACCTCTGTTGCCTTGGTGAGATATCTTTGGGCAAATAATGTCCCACTATCCTTTCTTCTTCCACTTCTGCATGCATAAAGGTCCTTTATTTCACCATAGTTTGCATATAACTTCATGTAACATCGTGTAAATCCCTGCTATGAGGTGTGTTGTCCTCAATGGGGCTATCTGCAAGAGGTGAGAGTCTTACTTAGATATCTAATTAGTATTCACATTTCCAAAAAGTTTGAAAAGAAACCTATTACCTCAGTATTTAGAATCACTAACTCTTAGTCTCTAATATGTAATATGCATGTCAGAATAGCATATTATGGTAGATTAACATAATTTTTTCTTAACTTCTACCCTGACAAGTAATCCTCATGTCTGTATTTGTTCCTTGAGGCAAAATTGATTACTTCAGTAGATTTAATCTTAAAGCATACCCTATTTTATTAATATCAAAGACATATATTCTTTTTTTTTTCCTTTGTTTTCTTCCCATGAAACAACTCAAGAACCTAAAGCAACACAAACAACTGCCTGCACAAAGAAGTTAAGTCTCTCAATGAGATATGGGACATAGCAATACACTGTTTTGTAATGACACTATTCAGAGCCCTGCTGATAGACAACATAGCAAAGAGAAATAGCAGGCAGTTGCCATTTCACCAGTAATTTCCCCATTACAGTTAGCAGTAAATGTTTCAGCTTTATACATTTATGTAGATACATGATGTTTACAGTTAAAGAATGTTTTTCATGTATTTTTTTCAACAAAGATGAGCAACTGTATTGGTACTCAGTTCTTCTATTCATCCAGAGATTTCCAAAGGAAAAAGGATCAATAACAACAAAACACCTTGTACTTCTTTAGCAACTATCTGTTTGAAGGCATTGGAATTCCAAGACCAATACTCAAACAACATACGTGCTCATTTAATCATATTTTTGTTCAATTGAAAGTTTCCTTAATTTTCTCAAGCTTTTCTTCCCTATTATTTTAGTCCCATTTCCTTTCAGTGAATGTATCAGACCAAACATTTGATGTATACATGACTCAATAGTTGATATTTTTCTCTCCATAATACCATAACAATATAACTTGAGTATGTAATTTTCTCACATTTTTTTTATACACAGTCCTTTGCAAGTTATGACTGCAACACTGTCAGCCAAAGTTTTACTTAGTTTTTATTCTACTTCTTTTGAGCAGAGGAGAGATCTTTCCTTTGTAACATCAATTATTTCAACATCACATTTTTTCATGCACATATATTAAAATTCATTTTAGAAAAAATCCTCCATCTTCTTTGAGATTTCTGATCTGAATGCATGCTTTAACACACTGTTATCATATGAAGAAACCTTCTGACTGCTGTGCAAATCAGTTTAATGTCACATGGAAGCTCAAAGTGATGTCATCTGCTGCTCTTCCCCTTCCTCTCCCCCCCAAAAATCAGATGTTATATTGTTTACAAGAGTATTTGCAGTTTGATGTTTTCCTGTTTCATTGATTTTTAATGTCTAACCTTTCTGTCTCAAATCTCTTTTCCAGTGTTTTTTATTCTCCCTAATGTTCAGAGGTTTGTCAACATCCAGTAAGTTTCCATGTGGAGTGAGAATCTCCTTTGCTTGGCAAGTTTCCCTTGTACTGGTAAGGCTTTTTATCTGCATCTCCTTCACTCTCTGAATCTTTTGCTCTAGACTTCTTATCAAGGACTGAAAAATTGTAAAATTGTCTTTTAAGACTCAGATAATTAAAAACTCCTGTACATTCCCCCCTCCCTTTATAAAAATCCATTTGTCATAGAATTCTTTTTTGGACGTAAGATAGTACTTCTCACAGAAGTGTAATGTGGATTCATAGTTATCTTTCTTTGCTCAAATTTGCTTTAAATTATTAAAAACATTGGTGGCTTCAGCTCTAGTTCCAGTAAAATGTAAGTCTATTGATACAACATTTTTATTCATGCTGACTGCACTTAGAAACAGAATAAAGCACTATTTCTACCATTATCATTTATCTACCAGATCTTCAAGGGTATTCAGCTTTGGAGGGCTTTAATTGACCTGTTCTTTCAACCGAGGTATTCTCTGAACAATGCTCTCAGACCACACAGTTCAGAAGATGCAGAAACGAGGTTTCTGTGTCCAAGTTCCTGCTGATTGGCACTGTATAAACTATAATGTCACAGCCAGTCTCAAGTAGTTCCTGCCATTTCAGAGTTAATGATACAGGGCCCCTTTTATCTTCAAGATTATTGACTTTTGTTCCTACAAAACCAGATCCTTTAACCCTCCCACTTTGTGAGGTTTTTCTCCCTAGTCAGCTGACCAGCGGTGTCAGCACATTTCTTAACAAAATAATGCATGTGGCTGCAAATCTGAGCACTAGCTCATCTGTAATGCACACATGTAACAAACCATGGGCCCTCCTGCTGCAAGGAAACAACAGCCACACCACTACTTGTGGAACAACAAAATGACTGCTGGTACTGCTGCTGCATGTTTTGTAGATCTTGTTACATAACCTGACATGAGTAAATTCACCATTTAAAAAAAAAAAAAAATAAATTTCTCTTTTAATCTTCTTCTCTTCCTGTAGAGCACACAAAAGAAGGAGCTAGTTTCGTAAGACATGTAACCATGCACATGTTTGTTGTGACCAGTGGGAATTTAGGTCTTTAAAATTTGCAAGTCATGGATGGGTCTGTGCTGTCTTGGGAAAAGGTCACTAGCAATAGTGTGTAAAAATTAATGAGGAATACTGGGATGATTTTTGTAACATCAGACATTATATCAGACATGGCTCAAATCAATACTACAGCATTGTCTTTGAAACATGCCTACCTCCCATTGAATTCAGATGCATAAGAGCTTTCTTAATCTCTAAATGACTTAGCACCATATACAAATACTAAAAATATATTATTTCTTCTATTTTTATATACTCATTTATTATGGCAAATATGTTATTAATAAAACCAATTGAAATGGCATTTTTATTCTTGGTACTTGTACTACTAACAAAAAGATACATACTGAGCCATCCCTACATTGTCTTCTGGAGGGAATGTTTGTGGGTTTTATTAAGGCTGCTATAAACACTCTATATTGGCAATACAGTTCTGGTTGAAATTTTATTTTCAATATGAAAGGGCAAAAGAGATAATTTGAAATATGAATTGCATTGACACCCCACCAAGAATAAATTTCAGTTAAATCTGAACATTTGTGAAGTGGTTTTTGTTTCGATTTAACTTATTTACCCACTGTCTACCTGTCAATTTTCCTTCTCTACCAAATGTCAATCCCAGCTAATAAAAGACAAACTGTCATTAGGAAAATTTCTTACAGTCATAGTTTCTGGTTTCTCCCTCATGTTTGATAGGAGTCCCTCTAAATATTTGTAAAATCACTCCATATTTTTTGTCATATAACCTCTTTTAAGCACAGACTAATAGAATGTTGAAATTTATATTTCACAGAATTGTAGCATTTTTTAAATGAAATGGATAAGCAGAGGGCAAATCTTCTGAATTTCAACACAAGCATTCAAAGACTATGAAAACAGTTGTTCCTGTTTCACGGCAGTGTTGCTGCATTGCACCTACAACTTGATCCTTTTCATTGCTTGTATGAGTTAAGTTTGTTCAGCTGTTTCTGGGTCTACTGTGTCTCAGACAGCTGTAGTCACTGTTCCCAGTGCTCTGGGAGCACTTTTGTCTGAATCCTTTCTTTCAAAGAAATACTTGTTCTTTGGACCCTGGAAAATTGTGTATCAACTTCCTTAAGTACCTTCCCACCTTGTAACTGCTTCCAAATATTTTTACATGCTTCTTTTGATCCTCAGCTTCTTGCTACTCATCTCAAATCTGATTTATCTCTCTAAGTGGACTAAAGTCCTCTTGGCATTTTCATCTAGACAGATTTTCTCTTATGACAACATGGTTCTGTTTAAGGCTAGGATTCAGTGTGGTAGCATGAATACAGCTGAATTGATAAGATACGTGGCTTTCAACCTCAAGGAGAGCACATGCGTATGTTTCTTCCCCTGTCAAGCTATACCTGTAATGTTTATTAGGTTTCATACTGTTATATTAAATGCCCACTATATTTATAAGGTTTTCCTACGAGGCCTTTATTAATCATCATGTGAGAATACTATAATTTCCACTTCCTCTGTTTCCATTCCAGTTTTCTTGCATGTGAGAGAGCTAGATTGGAGGAGAAAAGCAAACCTTCCTAAATACAATGTGTGTAACTTCTGCCATGTCTCTCATGGTGTACTCAGAGACCAATCACTTCTGTGAAGAGACTACTGATCTGTGAAAACAGGCTAGCTGCTGAGATGCAATCTCACCACTTTCTTGATGGCTTCTCCAAGCTTATTCATCAGATACTTCAAAAAACAGGGTTTCCCAGACCAAAACTGAGCAGGAAAAAAAAAAAAAAAAAAGGCTGTCTGGCAAGCTGAGCACAAGGGTTATCCTGTCAGAAGTTGGGCCTGCGGTAAGAAGTTGACCTTGTTTTAAGAGACAGCACAAGAATGAACTGATTTACTATCTGGGATCTACAACACCAGACCAAACTTGACATGGAGATTATAACTCCAGCAAGGTTTGATATAAGACCCATAACACATAGGAATAAATGGACCTTCTAACTCATGATAGGAATAGCAGTACAAAATGGAAGTTACAGTGTGATTCTTGGATTTTCCACTATGTTCCAAAACATTATATGTCTACTTTTCTCCATCTAAAAAATATCCCAAGCTTTATGTTGTACTACAGAAAAAAGACAGAAAGAAAAACAACCAGTATTATCTCAGATTTTATTGCTGTTTCAAACTGCAACTTTAGTTTTCTTATTAGTATGTTCAATTTTCCACTCCAGATGTTACCGAAAAACTCGGAATAAAACTTATCAAGAATTTGATGTAGATAAGCAGACACTTCTTTATTGACGGCCGTGTGCGTGGGTGAATCCTTTCACCAACAACGCACACCATGCACCAAAATCATACATCTTATATAGAATTTATTCCTACATATTCATTAAGTATTCATGCATAAACATAACAATTCTTGGAAATCATCATACTCTCCTCCTATTTCTGATTTTGCGCAGTGGAGTCCAGAAGCACCTGGAAATGAGTCTGGAGTGTAATGTGAGTGGGTGGTTAATGAGTCGGTGGTCGCAATCTCCCCCTGCTGGAATTACCTATTGCTTGAGGACACTGTTTCTTGGCTTAAATTTACATGTTGCTTCAGCCGATTTCCCCATTTTCCCATTAATTTGGATTCTGACATCTCTCTGCATTCTTTCATGTTATTAAATACCTTATAAGTAAATGCTATATCTAAATCATCTTAAATCTCAAGTCTGTTATCTCTAGTTCTAAATGTTCCTACTAGGTGATTCTGACCAATTCTTTTGGCCTTGGTACAGGGCTGTACAAGGGAGTTCATAGTAGCCTCGGTTCCTGTATAGAGTGCAAATGTAGCATATGATTTCTACTAAATATCTCCTATAATTCTATATTCTTATTAAACAAATTAATTCTAATTTATATTAAATTGATAACATATCAAATCAGTAACACAGACATAGTAATATGTGATGCATTCTGAAGTGTTTCACATAAGTAATAACTTCATTTGTGTTAAGCAGGCAGCAGTTTTATAAATCCTGTCTATAATTCCTTCACTATTTTTTAATCCATTTAATCAAAGTTTTTAACAATTTAAAGAGAACTAGTGCAGATTTTCTATAAATAGTTTTTCTATGTAATGGAAAATCTTATTTTAAAAGAATAAAAAGAAAACTACGTGGACTTATTTGTAATTTATCACTAATAACCTTTAATAAAGTTGTATTCCAGCTTTTTTTTCAGTCGAAAAGACAAAGTCAATGTTGAGAGACAGAATGTTGAATCGTATCTATCAGTTTCAAAGATGAAAAGTGATATCTCTCAGGGGAGAATGATTTGAGACTACAAAATCAGTTGTGGGAAGGTTTAACACAGGTGAAAAGCAAAGTGCTAGATCCACCAACTCATCCTGCTTTTTATAACTTGTGACATTGGTGGACCATGAAAACCACAGAAATTACTGTCCATCCTTTACATAGCAGAACTCCTAAGATCACCTTTAACATAGGAGTGCCTAGATGGATGTTGTTTTTTTTTTTCTTTACCTCATTTCTTGTGTGCTGTATAATGTTCAGAAAACAGAGGGGCAGGGAAGGGGAGGGAATGACACACACACTTGCTTGAGGGGTTTGGAAGTGATGAGGAAAAATATCACGCTTTAACTGCATTCCCCACCGACAATGACAAAAAAGTAATTCTGCATTTTCCCACCAGACTTCATCATTAGTACACAGAGGACTGTTTTCACAGTGCTGAACAGCTATGCTTTACACCTTCTCTGTTTCAGAATCAGCATTCTCACACCTACAGATTTCTCAGAAGAAGTCCTTCAATCTAGTTAATTATCTTGCTTTCAGAACAGGCCTTCAAATTTGTGCATTTATACTACTTATAAAGGAGGTTAAGAAAATTTCCATACAATATTCTTACTGCCTATGTTACTGGTTGTTACTGATTCGTTATTAATTTGGGTTGATGATTTTTGGTGATTTTGATAAGAAATTATTAGGACAAATCAATTAAATGGAATCTCACTAAAATATCAGGTTTTGTAGAAGAGAGTGGTGTAATGTTTTCAGTAGTCATAGAGATGTGGTGTTTAGTTTAAAGTGACCATACAACCAGTTATGCTGCTAGATGAGATACCACTGTTACATTGTTTAGTGAGGATGATTTATAGTCCTGGAGACTAGGCGTTTTAAAAGTTGTATTGTGAAAGGGCCTCAAAGCATGTTAAAATCACAATGTGAGCCAAAGTCCTTGAGTCAAGGATATTGGAGGGTCTTTCTTTTGAGTCAGTAGTCTGTGGTGGTCGCAAAAGCAGCCCCCTGACTCATTTCAGGACTCAAGTGCACATGACTGGAAAGAGATGGGAATATGAAAACGAGTTACAGGAATTATCATGTTTATGTATGAGAACTTGATTAATATGCATTATTTTATCCAATATAATCAGCATGTTACACGAATTAGGTGTGCATTGTTGGTGAGACGACTCCCCTGTGCACCTAGACGTTAATAAAAGAGTGTCTGCTTATTTGCATCAAATTGGTGTTAATAAGTTCTTTTATCCCATTTTGGTGACAGTTTCTGGTGACCCAGATGGAGCCTCTCTGAAAGAGACCAGAGGAGTCGGGGACCTGATTAGTTCCAGACGACACCAAGGAATTCTCGGGGATACCCATTAATCCTCAATCCACAAGCCTCTTTTTGACATCCCCTGGAATTGGTAAAACACTTCTTATTTGGTTTGGTTTGGTAAATCTGCCTGTTAGACATGGTGAAAGCTGCTCAGGGTTGGACAAAGGGTACCTGTTTGGTTTGGGAGCCTAGGTGTCTGCCTGTAAGACATAAATGAAAGCTATTGCAGGGTTAGACAAATTTGGGTTTTGGAAAAACCTGTATGCTATAGGTTTTTATTGGTATTTGTATTTTGGTATTAAACAAAAAATGGATTAAAAAATATGTTTAAAAAATTGGTCGTGTTTGTATGTGTTTGAGATGTACGAATAAGTACAAAGCGAGCATGGAGTTCAGATCCACAGTTCTGTTATCCTGTGAGGGGTGCAGCTGGAGAAGAACAAAGCAAAATATTGAGTGATTTTGTGTGTGTGAATTTTTAAATATTTTGAAATGACATCTAAACTAACACATTTTTTGAGAGTTAAAGTGTTGGTCATTTGGCTTTTGATGAAAAGGTACTGAGGATTTCCCCATTAGGATGTCTGTTAACACACGAACTTTCTTCTCCACCCAAACCCACACCCTGAAGTTGTTTAACTTCCTGGATTCTTCCTCATTCTTCCAGGGTCATTTCATCACATCCTTGACGACACTGAGGCTTTACCAGTCTTGCTCATATGGAGGATTGCTCACATGCCCATTTTCTTGCAGGGACTCCTTGCGAATCCCCACAGGGAAAGAAGAGAAACAGGCTATTCCTACAAACCTGTATTTAAAATTTGGGAACAAAATAATTACATATGTATTTTTGTATGTACCAGAATGTCCGATAACCTTGTTAGGAAGGGATTTGTTGTCCAAATTAAATACACAAATTGTTTTTGAGGAAGGGGAAAACTGTTTGCTTTTGAGTAGGAAAATCCACAAACAGGACAAAAAAAAAACCTTACAATTGACATAGAAACAACTACCCCTAAAAAAAGATAGTCTGACCATTTTTGGAAATCATCTGGCAAAGGAACTTGAAGTATGGAAACAGGATGATTCATAGCCAAAGTCTGGACACTTACTTTTGCAATACGTAGATAACATACTGATTGCTACAGAAGAAAGATCCACTTGCATTAAGGTAACAATAGAGCTTTTAAATTTTCTTGGACTAAATGGGTACAAAGTATCTAGAAATAAAGCTCAAATAGCAAGACTGTAATATAACTGGGCTTTAAGATTTCAAAAGGACAGTGGCAATTAGGAACAGACTGTAAGGAAGCCATTTGTGGCATACCGGAGCCGAAAAATGTTCATGAACTAAGGACCTTTTTGGGAATGGCTGGGTGGTGTCGCCTTTGGATAATGAGTTATGGTCTAATAGCTAAGACATTGTTTGAAGCTCAAAAAACCTTTCCCTTTGTAAAGGGCCCACATCAGCAACAGGCCTTTAAAGATTTAAAAAGAGCTCTCATGTCTGCACCTGCCCTGGAACTTCCAGATTTAACCAAAGATTTCCAGTTGTTTGTTTATGAAAGACAACATCTTGCACTGGCTGTGCTGACCCAGAGAATGGGAAGTTGGAAGAGACCAGTTGTATACTTTTCCAAACAGTTAGATACTGTGAGTAAAGGATGGCCTGCTTGCCTTCGAGCAGTTGCTGTTACCGTAATGCTTATTCAAGAGATCCAGAAATTGACTTTGGGAAGAACAATAAAAATGTATGTCCCACATACGGTGATAACTGGTTTAGAACAAAAGGGGGGACATTGGTTGTCATTGAGCAGAATGATGAAGTATCAGGTGGTCCTAACTAAACAAGATGATGTAGTTTTAAAAACCTGATAAACCCTGCAGTCTTTCTAAGTTCTACACAGGAAGAAGGGCAGCTGGAGCATGACTGCCTGACTACCACTGAACATGTGTATTCCAGTCGGGAGGATTTGAAGGACACACCATTGGAAAATCCCGACTGGGAGTTATACACGGAGGGCAGCAGCTTTGTGGAACATGGAGTTCAATACTCTGGATATGCAGTAACAACAGACACCTCAATCATAGAGGCAAATGCATTGTCTAGCACCACTTCAGCTCAAAAGGCAGAACTCATTGCTTTAACCTGAGTTCTTGAATTAAGTAAAAAGAAAAAAGTAAATATCTAGACAGACTCAAAGTAAGCTTCTGGGGTAGTACATGTCCATGAAGTTTTGTGGAAAGAAAGAGGACTATTGTCCTCCCAGAGATCAAATATTAAGCATCAAGATGAAATTTTGCAATTATTGCAAGCAGTTCAGAAACCAACTCAGATAGCAATCATGCACTGTAAACCACTTCAGGTTCAGAATACAAAAGAAATTGGAGGAAATAATTTAGCAGATAGGGCTACCAGAAGGACAGCAAAAGAAATAATATTACAAATAACATTGATTCCAACCAAAACAATAGTTATCCCATGGGAGAAATGTAAATATTCAGAAAAAAGGATGATAAATTGGGGCAATTATTGAATACTAGGAAAAATTTAGCTGGATAGTGGGTGACGTCTAATAGACAAGCAATAGTACCACCTCTTCTAACTAAGAAATAATTCAAACATCAGAAATGTCATTAAGGCATATAGATTTGGTAACCCTTTTTAAAAAAAGACAAATAGTATCAGTCAGAATGCTAGGATTAGCCAAAATGATAATGGCAAAATGTGATGTGTGTTTGAAAAATAATCCAGTAACAAAGAAAAGGGTCCAAATGGGTAAACTCAAATCTGGAATAGAACTAGGAGACTATTAACAAGTACAATTTTGAGAGTTACCTAGACAAAATGGATACTGATACAGTCTGATGGGGGCTAGTACCTTTACAGGATGGCCAGAAGCCTTTCATTGTTATGCCACTCAGGCAAAAGAAGTAGTGAAATAATTACTATGAGAAATAATCCCTAGATTTGGAGTCCATATGGGATCTCTTCAGATAGAGACCCACACATTGTTGCTGAAGTAGTAAAAGTGTATGTAAAACTCTAGAAATTACTTGAGATTTACATACACCATGGAGGCAACAGTCCATTGGGGAAAAAAAAAAAAAAAAATCAGAACCTAAACCAGCAAATAGCAAAATATGTCAAGAAACTAATTTAAAGTGGTCTCAGACATTTCTATTGGCAAATCAGGGTACAACCAAAAAGTGGCACACCAGTTAGTCCATAAGAATTGCTATATGGGAAACCATATGAATCTCTGGAACCGAATCCAAATATGCATATAAAAGGAAACAAGATGTATATAATTATTTACTCTCCTTAAGAAAAACCCTGACTGCAGTCTGAAATGCAGTACTGTGGAAGTGACCTCTATCCCTGGAAAATCCAATACATGATTTTCAACCTGGAGACCTGAAGATGTGGACTTCTGAACACTTACAAGAATGCTAGAAAGGACCGTTTCAAATACTGCTGACTACAGTTACAGCTATCAAAATTGCAGAATCAGATGCGTGGATACATTATACTAGAGTGAAGAAGGTGTCCCCTTCCTGGGTGATTGTCAGTAGGGATCCAGGAACTTCAAAAATTGACTCTAAAATATGTCTAACTTTATATATTAATTAGAAATTGGTTTAGATTTTATTTTAACATGGAAAGTGATGCTGGTGGAATTCTGGTTTGAGGTAATGATCAAAAGACAAAATATGACTGAGGAAATGTTAGACCTGTAAGTGAAGAATAGAAAGCAGGTAGAAACAGAACAGCTAATATACCTCCCAAAGAAAACATCAGAAGAAAATTTAACGTTAAGATTAAGAAATTTGACAATTTGCAGAACATAACACAAATTACTGCTTGTTTACCGATACCAAGAGCAGTAGATAAATCTGTTCCATGGAAAATTTTCACAATGAATTAGACCAATTTAAGACACAAAACTGAGACTACTCATTATGAAAAAAACCCTGTTGTTCAGTAGTATGAACAAGTAAAAATTATCAAGAAACGGTAAATGTCCCTAGGAAATAAAGCAGATTATGAAAAATTGTTAAATTGTGTTTTCACAAAAATAGGAAGATATTAAACTTTTAGATGGTGTTCTTATGATGAACAAATTAGAAACAATGTAAGTAGAAACATCATGGAATGGAACTGTGACAAAACCAATTAAATTACACAAGAGGAGGAGATTCCATATAGTCCGTGACTATATTTTCACAGGTTCAATATATATGGCCAGAACTCCTTGGTGTTTTATTTGGGATGGGACAACTTTTGCAGCCTTTCCATCAGTGAATGATAAAGAAAGCACATTGAGAAAAAAGAAAAATTTAGTGTCTTGGTAAAAATATAAGGAAGTATATAACTACAGCAATGTAGACCTAATAATTCAGAGAATTCCTGCTTTGGCTGCTGCCTTAAAATATGGGTGTCTTTGCCAAAGTCTTAAAAATGGTCTTAATTTAACCAAAATTCCCAGAAGAGGAACAACATTTAGCTGTAGAAAATCTGCAATTCAGAGTCCAGGACATTTGATTCGGGCAATAAATAATGGAACCTGGACAACACATCTGCCCTTAGATAAGAAGGTAAAACAGCTTACTTAAAATATGTCAACGTTGTTCCCAATTTGGAAGGAATCTACTTTTAAGGGGTCCTTAAAAAAAAAAAAGAAAAAAAAATTAAAGCAGGTTAGGAGATCAGAGATGGATGACACATGAAATGAATCCTCAACAGGAATAAAAGTTAATTAAGCACTAAAATCCCTTTTGAATCCCATTTCATATTAAACCAGTAAATTGTTATATCAAGTAACTGGACAGGTAGAAAAACAGGCTGATGTCACAATAAAAAGATTCAAAGAATTAAATTTTCAATTGCAGGCAACCTCAAGAATGACTTTGCAAAACAGAATGACACTAAACATGCTCCTGCTTAAAGAGCATGGAGATTGTGGATACCTTAAAAATAGAATGGATCACTGCTGCATACATATCCCAAATGTAACACAAGATGTAAAAAATGATCTAGAACTACTAAGAAAAATTGAAGAAAATACTGAAAAAGTCTGAGAAGATATATCAAAAGATTGGACAGACAAAATTTTTAGTGAATTAGCTTAAAACTTAAGTTCATAGATAAGGTAATTATATAATTGACACATTATTTATCTTGCTGGTTGTTTTCTTAATAATAATATTGATTTATTCCTGCTTAAAGAAACAAATTCTAGCAAAATTGTATTCAATCACATGATCATATTCAGTTTGTGATCATGATCACAAATGCCAAGACTCTCACCAGCATACAGTGAGACAGAAATATAATAGAACCTGATATGAAAGGATTGAAATTATTTTCAAAACTCTAAAAGGTGGGAAATGTTACTGATTTGTTATTAATTTGGGTTGATGATTTTTGGTGATTTTGATAAGAAATTATTAGGACAAATCAATTAAATGGAATCTCACTAAAATATCAGGTTTTGTAGAAGATAGTGGTGTAATGTTTTCAGTAGTCATAGAGATGTGGTGTTTAGTTTAAAGTAACCATACAACCAGTTACGCTGCTAGACAAGATATCATTGTTAAACAGTCTAGTAAGGATGATTTATAGTCCTGAAGACTACGTGTTTTAAAAGTTGTATTGTGAAGGGGCCTCAAAACATGTTAAAATTGCAATGTGAGCCAAAGTCCTTGAGTCAAGTAGTCTGTGGTGATCGCAAAAGCAGCCCCCCGACTCATTTCAGGACTCAAAGTGCACATGACTGGAAAGAGATGGGAATATGAAAATGAGTTACAGGAATTATCATGTTTATGTATGAGAACTTGATTAATATGCATTATTTTATCCAATATAATCAGCATGTTACACGAGTTAGGTCTGAGCTGTTGGTGAGATGACTCCCATGTGCACCCAGCCGTTAATAAAAGAGTGTCTGCTTATTTACATCTAATTGGTATCGATAAGTTCTTTTATCCTGTTTTGGTGGCACTTACATCAGTTTAAAAGGTTTTTTACTTTTCTTTTTTTCTCTTCTCTGCCTTGCTGAAGGAGATAGCAATCATTCATCTCAGCAAGACATTTTTCTTGAAGAACAGTAAGTAGGTAGAGATGACACCAGTGGTCATTTAAGCTGATGCAACCTATTTGTCAATAACAAGACAGGGCAGGAGGTGATACAGATTCCATTTAATTTTATTACAGCCCAAGAATTTTTACCCTCCCAATGTATCGGTGGTATTTTTCCTTATTTGTATCATAAAAATCCCTTGTCAATTGACTTTCTTAGGGACAGACAAGATACTGTGTCTTTCTCCAACCAAAAGTAGAAATAAATCTCTGTGGGAGCGTAAGTGGCAAGCAAGGAACATTTGAGCTATTATTTACTTACCACTTGACAAAGACAGAAACTGGAACATTCTTTAACATTCTTTTAATTATGGAAGGTCATGGATGCTCAATCACACTGAGCAGACCTATTTACAGAAAAACCCTTTAGGTCTCAGGACTCATCTGGCAGAGATCCTTCAGTACCTCCAAATAAAAGGCACAGATATCTGTTACAGCACACTTCTCTCTGTTTGAGGGAAGAGTGCTTACACCTTTCCAATCTATATTAGTGTCTCTAGTGCAGGACTAGATAGGAGATAAATAATGAGTGTTCATTTTGCATCTTTGTTTTCCTACAGTGATCTATAACATGCAAGGGGTTTTCTATCAGGTGCAGCTGAAATTGGTGTTCAGTGCATGTATTTTGTGCTGCTTCATTAAAATCCAAAGGTAGTTCAAAATGTAGGCAAACATAAAGGAGTTGAAGTAAAATGTCTCTGTACTCATTCTCCACACCTGTGCTTACTAGTAAAAGTAACTGAAGTGCCTGTTGAAAACAAAGACATACAGGCACTTCAAGCAGTAAACTGTAGCATAAATACATGGTTTGTGACTATCAAAAGACTGTCAAAATAAGAAAAAATAAATAGAATTTCCAAATAGAACTGGTAAAGAAATGTGAATTATACAGAGCTGGCAAGTCGCAACTCATAAAAGCAGACCATCTGATAAAAATAGACCACATCAGTTTAATTTCAGCCAAGTACAGAGGACTAAGTGAGTAAAAGCTGTTGTGAATTGACCTGTTTTCTTATGGACCCCTGCAAATCGAGACTAACTCACGCCCCCTGTCTTCTAACTCTCATCTCTAAATATCCTAATATACCATACTTTTACCCATCCAATAACAGCTTCTAGCAGAAACAGTGAAACAGATGCAGAGATACCCTCTCCTGTAGGCCACAGAGCATCAGCGAATACAGTAGTATCTTCAGAACACATCTGCACCCCTTTTATGCTGGAGTTGTCCTCAGTGCTAAGTGACATCCAGCTGCCCTAAAAGAATCATACCAGCTTTGAACTCATTGTGTTTCTTGTCTCCTTGTCCTGGATCACAATTTGTCCAGGAATTACCAGAGAAATCTGATTTTCAGCTGACTGAAGTTTACAGTTTGTCCTAAGCAGAACAGTTTATCTCATTCACTAGGAAGATATATCAACATGCATTGCAGGACAGCATCTTCAAATCAGTCGTAAGAGTCTTTTGCTTTACCCATGACTGATACAGAAGTCCATTATTCCACATACCTATACTCAGTTGTAATACAAAGAATTGTATTTGCCTTTCAGGAAAAAAAAGAAATCAATATATGGAAAGGAAGCCTGAACTAAGTAACGAATCAAAGATAAAACAGTTGTGCCCTGTATTCATTTTCTTCCCCTCAGATTTCTATTTTCCATATAAGTATTTGTTTTAAAACTGAATAAAAAACAAATGTAGAAAAATGCTTGTTCACTGAAAATAGATTAATTGTCCCTTAAATGCGTGTTCAAATGGCTGGAATAAACCCTATATTCTGACATTGAATTTGAAGAAGCACTTCTGTACTGTAGAGATAGTATTTGCATCATATAATGAAAGGAATGGGATAACAATTACTTTCCCTTAATGAATAGGTAAGTAAATTGAGCTTGAAAATCCCCATAAATAACAAGTGTGGAAGTCAGATATTCCCACAAGAGGCTTAACGCAAACATCAGTCCTTTTATTTGAAAAAAAAATCCAATAATTGTTTTTTTTTAATAAGAATGGATTGTACATTTTAGTTGGAACTGAGACACTCTCCCTCCAGACTACCAGCTTTCTTTTACTTACTGGTCTCAGAAATAAATTCTGAAATTACGAAGCCTCCATTTATATGGATTACAGATGAAAGATGAACAGTAAATACATCTGCTTATGTGATTTTCTTTAGTTTTGACCTGTTCTTCAAAGTAAAATCAGTACAAATGGGGCATAAATAGTGACTAAACTCAAATACTTTGTCTTTCAAAAATCCAGTGGAAAATGCTTTTCAAAAGTATATGAATGAATGTTATATGTGAGTGCTAAGGGGCAGGATTTAGTACTAACCTGAGTCCCCTTTTTAAAGACTATTTACAGAGTTTTATTGTATAATACAATAACTTTATCAATTTTAGTAGTTGCCTTACATTATAAAAATATAAAGCAATTTGTTGCTCTGCATTCATATAACATCTAAATTGCTCTTCACTTTCACAAGTTTTCTGCCTCTGATTTAAAAAAAAAAAAGAAATGCTAGTCATCGTATTTACTTTAAAATATATCCTCAGTCTCAAAATTATTTGAAAACCCATTCTGTCGAAATGCCAAATTTTGGTTAATCTGTCTTGTTTAGTTAAGTCATGCTACCTCATTTTTGGAACAATATTGCTGAAATTTCCAAGTAGTCAATGAGTTTTTGTCTAAGACACCACACTCAGACATGAGGATTTATTGTTTTTCTCTGCCACAGATTCTAGCAACTTTGGGCTGAACATACCATTTTGCAGTGTCTCAGTTTCAAACTGTAAAAAGGTGGATGAGGTCTAAGGCAAAGTGTACTGATTCCTAGAAAAACTAGTGGGGTTAGAAGCCCAAGATGTAAGAAAACTCTATGTGTCTGGTGTACAGAAAGGGAACTGCATGGAAGCAGTGACTGAAACTTGTTCATTCTGCATTTATTGTTTTCATCATACTTATGTTTAGTCATATTTTACAGACATGTTTTCACTATGTGCAATTCTGGACAAGTTAATGGTGCCAAAAATATGCCTGGGATGAGTAAATTTCCAATGCAGCTGCTCAAAGCTTTAATATGAAAAAGTTTCCAGATAATAGGAGATGAAGGTGGTGTTTTCTGTCAGTTAAGAGCTGAAGATGGGCCTATGAGTTGTGGTATTCCTTCTGAAGAGCCCTTGAAGAAGCAGAAAGACCCATGGAAAGGAAGAGTTGATATAGAAAATGACTAATATGTGAAAACTTGCTGGGTAGATAACACAGTTACAAGACTTTACCATGAAGGAAAAGATCTAAATGGAAGAAAGCAGACTTGTCAGTTGTCTCTCAAAGGTATTAGCACAGGGTGCTTGAAGCCATCAGCAAAAGAGTAGCTGCTTGTCTCATATTATGCTGTTCGTCTTTTACTCTTTCATTCCTCTCTTCCCTAACATGCTGTTTTGTCAAGGACATTTGATTCATCACCCGTCAGTGAAGACTAATAGTTCATTTAACAGTCAGTTTCATGTAATTTCCCCAATTTCCTAGTGAGCTTTCCAACATTATTTAATAATTATAAGTAGAAATCAAACTCAGTCCTTGTTGCTGCCAGTCAATGGGTAGAATAACATACACAATGACTGTTTACTTAGATTGATATGGTTTCTAAAGGCATAGCGCTAAATGGGACAAGTATTCCTTTTTGCACGCACATAGCTGGTATTTGTCAAGACCTAGCAGGACATCCAAACAGCTAGTTAAGGTAGCTGGTGGAACTGTACACAAACCTAGACCTTATCTTTTCAAAAATCCCATTCCCAAAAATTTGAAAGCAGAATGCAAAGTAAATTGCAGTGAAGTTTCCGGTATGTTCTCCTAATATTATTCTGGCTTCTTAATAGAAGGAATGGAATTAGTCAGCTTCTTTACACAGCTCTCATGGGCCTGGGACAAAAAGATAAATGCTAACTGGAGAAAATATAAGCTTAGTTAAATTGAAATGGAAGGAAAAACACAAAGATAAATGTTTGATTTGCTTTCTTTCATTGTTTACTTTATTTGTATATTACTGTATATTGTATTTATTTGTATATTACTGTATATTACAGTTGGCCTGCCACTCAAAATAGAGTTTATCACTGTTTATTAGGAGATTTGGATTGCCAAGAGATAATTTCAGGTGGGTTCCTATGCTCCTTATCTTTTCTTTCACATGACTGTGGGATACCTCTTATCCTCAAGGAAAAGACTTTCTGAATTTCCCCAACATTCAACAGTGCATTTCCAAAAGTCAAGCTTGTTAAAAAATATCAGTATGCAAGAGAAAAATAATTGTGTGAAAAGTTTGTGTACATCCCTAAATAAGACTTCCCTAAACAGAATTATTCTGAACATTTTCAGATTAGATCATGGGTAAGGAACAAAAATTTTATTTCTCTGTCTGTCTTTCTCCACACCCCCTACACGTGTCCTACATCACAGAAAAGGAACAAAACATGTATATAAAGGCACATGTACATATATGTGAGTTTCATATCTATTTTATATTTTTATATATATATATAACTTTCCCATAGGAACTCATCATATCATCCCATGGCAGAAAGCTTCAGTCAGTGGTGTTAGAATCTTTCCTCTGCTCTCAGCTCTGAGACATTATTCATTCCAAGTATTTTGACATCCTAATGTTTTATTTAGATAACTCTGTTTTCCAAACCGCTTTTTCCAAATACCTTGACCCATAGTATGAATCTGATATGTCTCTATTTTTTGAAACTTGGTCTGCCAAGGTCTAAAACATGATCAGTTGAGTATTTAACAACCTTTGATAGGTACAGTTTCAATGATTTAATTATTATTATTATAGCAGCTGTGTTCTAGAGATCATTCTGTTTGATTAAATAGTTTCTTATAAGCCATGTATGTTGTTTACTGAGGAAAGCATATATGTAGTTATCTACTTGGTGTAGTTTTCTAAACTGGAAGCTTACTATCTTTACATTCCTTGGCAATAAACTATTAATTAAAATACATGTAAATTAAATAGAGTAATATTCCACCTGTCAAAACAAATATTAGACTCTCCTAGTTGTGGTCCTTTCTTTCATTCATATGCAGTGTAAAATATACTACTCTCTTTTTTTTTTTTTTCCTCCTTCTCTGTAAACCATGCTTTTCATCAGAACGTTTCTCTTCTTGCAGCCTCTTTCTTGTCTTTGTTTCTGGGTAAGAGCATGCTGGGAGATGGCACCTTCTCCCTGCCCCATCAATGCACCAACAAGCATGGCTCTACCAAGTCTAAATCAGAACTCCTGGGCAGCAAAACATTATGAGTATGTGGCACTGCCTCAATTCACCTCAAAAGCCATTTTACGAGCAGCTTCTTGATAAATAGTCAGAACTGGGTATATATGTGCTAAGCTTAACCTGTTTCAAGGTGTACAGAAACACAAGACAAATATCTAGTCTGCTACATTTACATAAATCTTTTATATTATTACTTCTGGTTTTTTGGGGTTTTGTTTTTTTTTTTTCCTAATAATTTTATTGCTATTGCTCAGTTTTCCACATGACAAATGACACAGGGCATCTAGTATTAGAAAATAAAGGAAAAGTGATTGTATATGAAACCATCTGTTTCATTTTTTCCTAGTGAAAACTTCTTACATGGAAGGAGATTTATCAAACAAATTTCTTCAAAGATTTGTGTTAAGTTTAAATCAGCATATTTTTTTTATCTCAGGAAAATTAATCACTTAATCAGTCACTCTGTAGTCTTTGAACAACTTTATTATGTGTTATAAAACTTATGAACAACTTTATTATGTGCTTTCCTTCACTATTTAAGGTCAAGTACAGTTCTGTGCATTTGCTAATACCACATGTGGGTTCTTGGAGTTCATAAATATTACTTGTCCTTATTATGCTGCAGTTAGGACCAGTGAATCTGTTGATTTTAACATTAACAGAACTGTGAAAAGTTTTTAATGAAACTAAAAGAAATTAATAATTGTCTCATTAAAAAATATATAGTCCCTTCTATTTTCTAACTGTTGTTATGTCAGCAAATTTTATGGTGGAATTTCTAAAAAAAATTCCTTTGCTATTCCATTAGCTTTTTTATGGGGGTGCTTTCTCAAATCATATCTAAATTTGGTCCTGGGACCATTTTAACACAAGGTTTTAAAAATGGAAAGTATTAAGATATATCACATTATATATGAGGTATTTTCAAACTATCCATTCAAATAAATCCAGTAGATGAGATTCAAAATTTCCATGTGTGTGTCCCCATCACTGACTATAAATTGGAGATGTCACTTTTACACTACTCCACAGTGATGTTATCAAGTCCTCAATAAAGACAAAAAAGTCTTTACAATGACAACAGTTGATTTTTCAGGTAAAATAACAACTGCTGCAATATGAAAAAATAGATAATTCAATTAATATTTTTAAAAGATGGTCTAAAAAGGATTTTATCTACATTTTTTTCGAAACACCTGATCCGATTCTAATGTCAGCCATCTTAATTATTTTTTTCTTTTTGCTCTCTCTATTTAAATTATCACAGGACTGAATTCTGTTGTACGGTCTACTTGACTCTCTGGTGGGCCCTTGAAAAGTTATCTATGAAATCTGTGACATATTGAACATTTTATTATGATCTGTCTAGTTTTAATCATGTTGTCTTAGGATAGCCCATCTTATAGTCTGATTTCTATTAAACAGCATTGACAGTTTCTTTGTGTAAGGCCACCACTAAATTTTCAGTTTCTAACACCATTGGTTTCAGTTTTGTTGAACGAGCTCTTCATTCCTCATAGCTCTATTCAGCCAGAGATGAATGAAAAGGTGTAACATTTTACCTTCGAATGGTGGGTTATCTCTTTCTCAGAGAGATGTGGGAGTATTCATTTCCTTATACAAAAACTTTTGATACCTTATGTGATATAGAAAATATATCTCTGCTGACCCACAATGAAGAAAGATTAATTTAATTTGTTTTAGATGCAGAGAAGGGTAACTAGGGCTTTTGAGGGAGAGAAAAATCCATTTTATGAGAAGAAATAAGAATATGATTTTCATTCCATATAAAGGCATGATCTGAGTTCTGCCTAGAAATGAATCTCCACAAGTATATAACTATTCTGCATAATTGAATCTGTGAACAGGTATAAGAATGGATGCTTGGGATAGATATTAAGAAAAAAATCTTGTTATCAGAGGATTTTAATTTAAAAGAAACTTGCCTCCATACATAATTGAGCTAGTATCTAACAGAAATACAGCTGATTTTAATATGGAGGTTAAGAAATATTGTGAATGATATTTCCATTTCCCTGATTCATGTCAAGGAATAGAACATACTGAACCTTCAGGTCTCATCTTCTCATGACATTTGACTCTCTTGCTCTTCTAAAACAGGAACTTCAGTTGGTTGATCATGTTTTTTGAGATATTTGTTAACCCATGTTAAAGTCCTAGTGTGTAAAAGACTGTTAACATATGACAGTTCTGTTCTTACATATGTTAAGGGGTAATTAAAAAAATACACTTTTTATCTGCAATTGTCCCTTATATTTTTTCAGAAACAAGATACAAGATCAGTTCAGAAAATTTCTTTTGCTTTTAACACTAAAGCATGAAACATGTAGAAAATGCTAGGAAAAGCAAAATCTGACTTTTGAAGCAGGATATCTGTGACCATAGCAATATCATAAAACAGCTGTCATAATCAGCACCTAAGATCCATGGGAGACTGGTCACCTTAGAGACATGTAGTGAGAAGAGGAGGTGTGATTCAAGATGGAGGATGGCCAATGCAATGTCTTCTCCAGTAACAGTCAGTTGCTTTCCTCTGATAATATTTTGAGATGACAGGAGGAGTAATAATTTCAACACGTAGTATTCTCTATCTTGAAATGTGTTGAAATCCATATCCTCACACAGACATCACGGCAAAAATATCTTAGCAGTGTTTCTTCACTGAATGACTAAGGACTCTGTAAGATTTTAAAAAATCCACACGCTAATGAAACAAACAGTAAGTGTCTTCATGACATTTTCTAATGTTCTCCAGTAGAGACAGGTCACTCAGATATGTTGTTTTCTTTTTGCTTTCAAACAATGGGCTACACATTCAGAAACTGTTTATTCCTCCAGCAGTATATTCTTCTTTTCTGTGCACATAACCAGCAACTGTCATTTCTGTGCATGTGTGTGTATATGTAATTTATATCATATATTTGCATATAATTACATATAATTGCATATAATAGTCAATTACATGTCATGTAATACAAAATCTCACAGAATCATCTAGGTTGGAAAGGACCTTGAAGATCATCTAGTCCAACCGTTAACCTAACACTGACAGTTCCCAACTACACCATATCCCTAAGTGCTATGTTAATCCGACTCTTGAAAACCTCATTTTTGACAGTTAAAGGCTGAAGTATCTTATATTCCCAACTACTTTATTAAAATACACAAATGAATGGTGCAGACACATTCTTAAAATCAAAAGCACCTCATCATCAAAATCAACACACATACACACACACACAGACACTCATACAGAGTGTATCACAGTGACGTAAACTCACGAGATTTCCCTTCAGTTTTGTCTTTTACTGGAAAGGGTAACGACTGCCTCTCCTCACAGAAGAAAGGAAGGAAACAGCTACGGGAAAAGCAGCAACTATAGCCTGATTTAAAAGGCTAATATTGTCTGGAAAAAAACTATTTCTGAGGGTTTTGTTCACTTTATTTGCATGTCTCTAAGCTTCAACATGTAGGGTTAGCATTTTTCTTTTGCTCTGAAAGTACTTTATCATAGTACTAGAAGAGCAATCATAATAGAAATAATAACAGAAATGCAGGCAGCAACCTGTCATCCTCAGACCAACCAGAAATGCCTTGAAGGAAAAATAGATGCAGAAATTTAGAATGCAGCAATAGAGGATAAGTACAGAATATAGCCTGACTGTCTGGTTTTACTTCAGATCAATATAAAAAATGAATTCTGAACACGAAGACTTAGTTCAGATCAGAGAATTATTTACACTGTAGAAAAGGGAGCTTTTATGACTTCCACTATGTTCTCCTATTAACACCAGACAGTGTAGCTTACATTCTGGTGAAATCACCACATGTACACATTGGCCTAGTCAGAGAAAAGACTATCCAGTAAGAGAAAGACCCTTTCATAAGTCTTTTTTCCTATAAAAATGGTGGTTTAATCCACTATTGAAAACATGGATTTTTACATTAATGCATATGTCAGTCTTTGTGTAATTAAACCTTTTTCTAGGAGACAAAAGGCCCTATTTGCATGTACTCCTACATAAGTGCCCTCTGTAAATCACAGATGCGATGACACCACTTCGCTCTTACCAAGAGAAGTGAGTCCCTAAAAGCAGAAAAACTGGGCAAATTGAGACTCTGCAAAATGAACCTAAGACCACAGAAATCACCTACAAAATCTCAGAGAACTCTGGTTATACATGACATAAATAAGATATGTCATGCCGTCCCTGATCTATGACATTTCTCAGAAGGTCTAGTGACCCTCAGACATTTAGAGAGGTCTTAGTTAATCTTCCAGCAAATACACACAAAACTAAATTTCCAGAGAATATAGTGGGTTTTGTGAAAAAGCTTAATTTTATTGATTTATTTAAAAAGGAAAAAATAGAAATAAATATAATCACTGAAATTAGATTGCTATGATTATACCAAAATTTTCCATTAAACAGGTTTTCCAAATAAGGAAAATACAGGCTAAAATGCATAAATGCAATTTTGCATGGCAAAGTCTAGACATTGAAGGAAAAAAAAGGTCACAGTCCTTTAACTAAAAAAGACAAAAGCCTCCCTCTTCCCAAACTACAGAAGAACATGAAAGAATAGGTCAAAATTACTAATGGAACTAAGAAAATAATTTTTTCTCTTATTTGGCTTTTCTAGATAACAGCAGCTGAAGCTGGGAGGGGTCAATGAGGTAAACAGTTTGCCTGTGGCACCTTTCAGGACTCTTTCACAGCATCTTCATTGAACTCATCATGGTAGAAAGTTACTCCCAAAATAAAGTGACCATTTTATGAGCTTCCTAATGCATGAGGCTGGGGGAAAGCTGTCTAGTAGCGCTTCATTTGTGCAACAATGTAAATGTACATATAAAGAGGAGAGATGGTTATATTAGTTTAAAATATATTGTAATAGCCCATAACATGTTTGAAAATTATTTATCTCAAGAAACTACATTAGGAGTAATAAAGAATTAAATTCTTACTAACAGTCAGTAATGAATGATGGTCAGGGACAATGGAAATAATTTCATTTCTACTGATTGGCTATGCACTTCTATTTTCAGTCTTTGGGAATACTTTTGTGATTGGCCCTGTGCTAAATTATTTGCATAAAATCTGATAATAATGACAGGGAAATTATAGGAAAAAGTCATCTATTTCTATACTAATGAATAACTCTGCTTCACTAAGGGAAAACTGAGATTTCAACACCATTGATTCGCTCTAAATACAAAACAACGGTACAAGATACTGCATGTTTTATAGGTTTTGTAGTTTTGTGGCATTCTGAAATAAAGTTCTTATTGTAATAGACAGTAAACTCTCTATTAGGTAATAAACTGTTTGTTCACCAAATTCTGTCAAAGACACTGGAAGCTTGTGCTATATTATTCCATGAACTATGTAAGCCTAAACTTAATCTTAACTATTACACTGTGTAACGGCTAGCAGTCTATAAGTGCTTATCTAA
>ML997686.1:166001-187767 GCA_010365825.1 Otus sunia
AAGATATAACAGAAAAGACTTTCGGGAAGTGTGTGCACGCCGTTTGCGGAGTTGAACTCCCCGGCCGCCCAGCGCTGTTTTGCTTATTGCCGCTTGCTAAGTAAACAATTGAAATTCTGATTGGCTCTGACTCACATTAATTGGGAAATCTACTTATAACACTTAATAATTAGACTCATTAATGCTAATGGTAAATCTGTGATATTAAATATTTCCTTAAACATTTTATTAATGAAACAGAGGGCTCATTAAAGAACTATTAAACTACTAAGCTTCAATATTTCAGTATCAGCAATTCATAAACATTTCAATTAGCACAGGTTGACAACACAGAAAGGGAGGCATAAAATAGTCTATCCACTTTGTAGGACACAGAGTGTTGGCTCAGCTTGTTGAGGATAATGCTTCAGTGGGATCATAACTGCATAGCAGATTGAACATTTTAAAAAATAAATATATAATGCATCTGTAATTTGTGCCTCTCAAGGACCTTCTGAAGGACTGTGTGTTACTACTGTTCACTATATCATTTTACTATTATCCTTAGAAGGATAACTGTCAACCCGAAAGGAATTTGAAGAGCTGAGGACAGAGAAGTGCATACATAAACACCAAAAGAATAATGATACCTTAAGAGAACAAAGTGAAGAATAAAATGCCTTTAGTAAGAATGTTTAACATATGTAAGTAGTGAAAAATGATAGCTAGAAGTCTGCACTTCAAGTGTGTTATAACAGATTTGAAAGCAGAAAATGACCACAGAGGAAGTGCTGGGAGAATAATTGTCAGACAATATAGTGTCCTGATTCTTTTGAAATTCTTCATGTTAAACCTTTACTTAGCTCTTTTCCTGATAATTGTCATGTATGTGCTCTGAGGCAACAAAATAGAAACCTGTATGAGGTACTAAGTAGAGAGAAAAAAGTCTGTTGGATAATTCAGTTTCACCCCCAAGGTATTCTCTGTTCTTCACTTCTGAATTATACTAATGTGAAAAGGAGTTGATGTTGGCTAAAGTAAGGAAGAGAGAGATTCTCATGGTAGAAAAGATAAGAAAAGGTGTACTTTCAGAATCTGGAATTCCTCCACTAGAAGAAAACAATTCAATTCAAGTCTCCAGTTTCTTGAATTATAGTTGATGGAGGGAAAAATAACTTTTTATTTTGAGCTTAGTGTATCAAGAAAATAATGCAAGATATTCTTTTATTCTCTTCAGAGTTCTGAAATGTGTATTTTTATCTAGTAGAATCAGGACTTTCTTCTTCATGCCATCTTGTTGGCCCTGCCTTGAACCTATTTCTCTGAATGCCAGTAGACTTTCAACTCATGAGGCCAAATTCATCTTTCATGTAAGTGGTGTAATTCTCTGAAGTTATAAGGACAGCAAAAAGTTACTCAAAACTACAAATAAATCTGATATGAACATATCATCAGTGTAACTTTTTTCCAAAGTTCTTTTGTCTGACAGCTCAAGTAGTCAGTTTCAGGGCAAGTGGTACCCTGATATAGTAATCTCTCATTGTCAGTTCTCATTGTGGGAACATGAAGGGAACATGGTCTCTCTCTGAACTGGCAAGATACTATTCACGTTTAAGTAGCACAGAGGGTTACTGAGATATCGTTTGGGGTTTTTTTTAATTAACTCAACAATATATTTTCTTCACATAAATAAATGTCTTCAAATTCCATGAACTTTAAGATGTCATATACTTGTACGATTAGAAAGTGATACACTAAACCACTTTCAGGAAGTCAGGAAGAAACTTTTATTTGGAAACATTATAAAAGCACATCATTGATTCAAAAAGAATCTTTAACAACCTTAAACACAATGTGAAGAAACAGTCATTGATACCTTGATGTTTAGTATTCGTAACTAGGTAAGATCATGTAAAAGACAAAACAAGGTTTAGGCATGTAGCCTAAGACACCAAAATCTTGATAAAATAGAAATTTTAGCTTAATTTGTATCAAAATCAGAAACAAACCATTTTCCACTTTAATATCTAGCTGCAAAGAAAAGCCAAAATATTTGGTTGATCTGTTGAAAGCTTTCCCAGTTATACTAAAATCAGCAAGAGTTTGCTGTGATGTATTTTGCATCCCTGGGTTTAAAAGTTTAGCAGGGAATCTGGAATGTCTCAACTGTTTTAATTTATATATATATGTGATATACATGAGCAAATTTTGATTAATATTTACAGTATCTTAAATATTTAAATGTAAAAAAGAGTACTTAAATCTAAAAAAGAGTACTTAAATCTAATGAGCACTTATAGAGGAATAAACTTGTGTACTGGGTCTGGCTGAGCTGGAATTGGTTTTCCCCTGTAGCAGCCCTCATGGTGCTGTGTTTTATGTTGGGAGCTGGCAGGGTGTTGATAGCACACTGGTGTTGTGGCTACTGCTGAGTAGTGTTTACACAGCACCAAGGCTCTTTCCAACATTTCTCCCCCACAGTGGGATGGGGTGGGCAAGATCTTGGGAGGGGACACAACCAGGACAGCTGACCCAAGCTGATCAAAGGGATATTCCAGACCATATGACGTCTGTTCAGTGTAAAGCTGGGAGAAAGGAGAAAGGGGGTGGGGTCACCCTTGGTCCTCCGAGGCAACCACTATGCGTATTGGAGCCCTGCTTCCTGAGAAGGCCCGACATTGCCTGTTCATGGGAAGTAGAGAATAAATCTGGTTTGTTTTATTTTTTTGCTTCCACGCGCGGACCTTTGCTTCGCTTTGCTTATATTAAAACTGCTTTTGTTTTACCCACAAGGGTTGGATGGCTTTTTCTATCTTATTTTCTTTCCCCTCTTTGCCCAGTTGAGAAAAAAGGGGAAAGGGGGGGGAAGTGATAGCGTGACTTGGTGGGTACCTGGCATTTATCCAAGGTTAAACCACCACAAGTTGAAAAGAATGCATAACAGCAAGGTTCCAGAAATTAACAAGGTCATAAGATATTAATTAAAAAGTAGAATACATCCCTAGTGATACGGGTACAAATGAATAAAAACTTTGGCTTAAAAAAAAATAGTGATTAATAACTGAACTACTTTGAGTTTATCATGGAATCACAGAATGGTTTGGATTGGAAGGGACCTTCAAAGATCATCTAGTACAAGTGCTCTGCTATAGGCAGGGACATCTTCCACTAGTTGCTCAAAGCCTCCTTCAACCTGACTTTAAACATTGCCAAAGATGGGATATCCACAACTTCTCTGTGAAAACTGTTTCAGTGTCTCACCACCCTCATCATAAAATTTTATTCCTTACACCTAATTTAAATTGAAACTCTTTTAGTCTAAAACCATTGCCCCTCATTCTGTCTCTACAGGTCTTGGTAAAAAGTCTTTGTCTATATTTCTTGTAAGCCTCCTTAATGTATTGAAATTATCTAATAAGGTCTCACCAGAACCTTATCTTCTCCAGGTTGAACAACCCAACCCACTCAGCCTTTCTTCACAGCAGATGTGTTCCAGCCCTCTGACCATTTTTTGGCTCTCCTCTGGACCCGCTCAAATAGTTCCATGTCTTTCTTATATTGTGGACCCCAGTGTGGTGGTGCAATTCTTACCCCTCCCCCCCCTCCTTGTTGGGCTGCTTGGTGCTATGTGTGATTCCACCCACATCCCCCAAGCTATACAACAATCTGTGGAGATAAGGACTGATAACATTAACGAACCTGGCTCCTGCCCCTCCTGATTGCTCGGAAATGGTTAAAATGGCCCATCATCTCCTAAGGGCCTTTCACACCTGTGCCTGGGATGTGGTCAAATGGGAACAATAACAGAGTTGCACATTCATCAAGTTCTTGTGCAACTGCTGGAAGGCACCAGATGTTTTCTGACAAAAGTCAGTTATCTTGGAGCCTATAAATGGCGACCACCAGGGAGACCCTTTGAGCTCTCCTGGATCACAGTGGGCCTGTGACCAGCATCTCCCCTGAGCTGGGACGCCTCTCAGGTAACAAAATCCTTAAGGTGTCAGGTGTCGTCTGCTGCCAGAGCTGATGGAAAGCCAGGGCGAAGTCCACCCACTCAAGTCTCAATTATTGCCCGTTGAGGAATGCCAAGGCATTGTGAGTATTTACTCTAAACTCGAGAGGAGGGAAATTTTCCTTTAAGCTATCTTCTCTTTCACCCATTCTTTCTCTGCTTATTGGAGTGTGGATATGTCCTTCATTCTACTGGATCCAGATACTTTCGTTTCTGTGTGTGTGTTTGTACATTTTGTGTTCATTATTCTGGATCCAAATATTTTTGTCTCTGTGTGTGTTTGTACGTTTTGTGTGTGCACATGTATATATGTATAAATTAAGGTACCATTAAGTTAACTAGTGTTAATCTTGTAATTTTAGAATCTGTGAATAAGTCACTTCCCTTTCTTTCAGCATTTCTGAATTATTTTGTAATAATAATAAATTGCTGTTAGTTATTAATAAATCTAGATTTCTTACTAAATCATTACCATGTCAATACTTTCACCCACGACACCGAGAGCTGCACATAGTACTGCAGGTGGGGTCTCACGAGAGCAGAGTGGAGAGAGAGAATCACCTCCCTTGACCTGCTGGTCATGCTTCTTTTTATACCAACAAAGACATGATTGGCTTTCTGGGTTGCAAGCACGCATTGACAACTCGTGTACAATTTTACATAGAGCAATATCCCCAAGTCCTCCTTCACTGCTCTCAATCAATTAATCTTCCAGTCTGTACTGATATTGGGAGTGTTTTGGATGGCTTCACTTCTTTCTTCTGAATCAGCTGTACCACACAGCTTAGTGTCACCTGAACAAGGTGACACTGTTGGTTGAGGGAAAAGCTGTGGATATTGTCTACCTGGATTTTCAAAAAGCATTCAACACAGTTCCCCATAGGATTCTCATGGAAAAACTGGCTACCCATGGCCTGGATGAGCATACAGTCTGCTGGATCAAGCACTGGCTGGATGGACGGTCCCAGAGAGTGGTGGTCAGTGCAGCTAAATCCAGGTGGCGACCAGTCGCAAGTGGTGTTCCTCAGGGCTCGGTGCTGGGACCATTTCTGTTCAACATCTTTATTGATGATCTTGATAAAGACATATCATCAGTAAATTCGCAGATAACACCAAGTTAAGTGGGAGTGCTAATCTGCATGAAAACAGGGAGGCTCTACAGAGAGACTTGGATAGATTGGATCGGTGGGCCAACGTTAACAGGATGAGCTTCAACAAGGCCAAGTGCCAGGTCCTGCACTTGGGCCACAACAACCCCATGCATAGCTACAGGCTTGGGGAGCTGTGGCTGGAGAGCTGTCTGGAAGAGAAGGATCTGGGGATTCTAATTGACAAGCAGCTGAACATGAGCCAGCAGTGTGCCCAGGTGGCCAAGAACGGCATCCTGGCTTGTATTAGAAATAGTGTGACCGGCAGAGTAGGGAGGTGATAGCTCCCCTGTACTCTGTACTGGTGAGGCCACACCTGGAGTATTGTGTCCAGTTTTGGGCACTTCAATACGAGATATTGAGGTGCTGGAGCGAGTGCAGTGGAAGGCGATGAAGCTGGTGAAGGGCCTGGAGACTAAATCCTAAGAGGAGAGATTGAAGGAGCTGGGACTGTTCAGTTTGAGGAGGTGAAGGCTAAGGGGAGACCTCATCACCCTCTACAACTACCTGAAAGGACATTGTAGAGAGGTTGGTGCTGGTCTCTTCTCACAGGTATTTAGCGATAGAACAAGAGAGAATGGCTTTAAACTGCAACAGGGGAGGTTCAGACTGGACATTAGGAAAAACGTTTTCACAGAAAGAGTGGTCAGACAATGGAATAGGCTGCCCAGGGAGGTGGTGGAGTCACCATCCCTGGATGTGCTTAAGGGTCATTTAGATGAGATGTTGGGGGATATGGTGTAGGGTAGAACTTTGTAGAGTAGGGCTGATGGTTGGACTCAATGATCCCAAGGGTGTTTTCCAACCTGAATGATTCTGTGATTCTGTGATCTACACCTTTTTTTTCTAAAATACAATAACATCAGTGCCTCATTGCTATGTACATACTCCTAGAGATGAACACCCACTTTTTTTTGGTGGTATTGTTAAAATCTAAACACTTTCATTAAGTACCAGAAAACTCACTTTAAGTGTCTAAATTGTCCAAAATAATAAGTACCTTTTAATCCTCTACAACCCTATCCTTTGAGATACTAGAAAATTAGGTAACTATCTAGTCTGCTGCTGCTGTTACTAGCCTTGTAACTAGAGTCTTTTTCCAGAATCAGAATCCTGCTCCATTGAGGTGCTATGCAAACATGGAGAAAATTTCTGGACTAAATGAAACACTGTATTTCCTACTTGTAGCTACTTCTTGCAGCGGCTCTTTGCAGGCAGCCCTCTTTCCGCACTCCGAATTTCACACATATGAGAAGACACACTGTCTCTCTCTACTGTAAATTTAGGGATATGTGTGAAAAGTTTTGAAATAATTTCATTGCCATTGAAATTATCATCAGTTTCTGATTTGCAGTAAAATAAGACTGTTGTCTTCAGAAACCACAAGGTGTGATTTCTCCTGCAATTAAATCTATTGGCAGATTTTGTTGAAGCACTTTCCTCTCAACCTTGATTATGTTTATACAGAGGTCCATCATCACCTTCCTCTCTCCTTGCAGAAGGGAGTGTTATGAAAAAGTTTTACGAGATACAGTGTTTTTCTATTCTTTGTGTAAAGTAATTCTTAAGAACAATAGTGTCTATAAGCAATTCAGCCAAAGATATCTCAAGCCAAGCTTTTACTATGCAAATAACAGGAAGTTAGTATAAAACCTAAGTAAACTAAGTGGCACAGCCCTAAAATTATAAGATCCAGTAAATGATGAAATAATTTGTTTTCTGATAATGAATTATTTAGTGTAAATCACATGAAAATGTTTCCATTTATAAAAAAGTTAGGGTGAAAAAGAACGCAGACTGGAAGCCTGACACTGTAGGCATTAGTGTAGCTTGATATTCCCACTCTCAATTTGTTATCAATAACAGGTCTGTAAGTCCTGGGCTGCTTTCTCCTGTTACATCTCAAAGCTATCAGGGTGGGAAAAATACTGACCTATAATATTTCTCATTGGCTAAATCTCAAGATGAAAATTGCCAGGCAATAATGTTGAGAAAGGGTATTCAATTTAGAATACATTATTTCAGTAGAAAATACTAATTATATTTAGAGTTGTAAGTTATAGCAGTCACTTATCGGGCCCAGGCACAGACACTCCTCAGTGAAAGAAATTACTTAAAAAGAGAGACAGGAATATGAAGGCCTGGATTTTGTTTTAAGGAAGAGTTCCTGTTTCTATATTGTGTCATTCAGTGTTACATAAGAGACTGAAATCCTTATTCTTTTGTGCTCATGAAGTCTCTGTATAATCAAGTTGTGGCTAATATATTAAAAGATTCAATTATTATATACTTAGATTGCTAACATTAAGTTCCCGGTCTTCCACTGTAACATATTTCACAGACCACAGATATGTTGCTGTAGAAGCTTCCAGAATGTGACATCATCAATATTGATGTAATAACATTGTTGAAATCAATATTATTGAGATTAAAAGGTCAATTTTAAAGTTAACAGTCTTGAGTGGAGCCATAAACTGTTAATCCTGTTGAATGAGTTGTTAATTGTTCAGAAATCTAAGCATTTTAGTGCTATTACCTACAAAGATGTAGCCAGCTGCCTAAATCTGATTCATGTACTTGAAAATACTGCTGACACAAGTTATATGTACTCATTTGTGCTTTAAAGTTCTATCTGCTTTCACCTAGATCTTACGCACTTGGTTTTTTTGGGTACAGGCTATTTCCTGCAGTATTGCAAAGAAAACTGGAAATGTGACTTTTCGTCATGATAAAGAGAATATGGAAGGGTCAGAGCAGATGCAGGCTCAGAATTCTCTCCCCCACAAAATTAATAAAAAATCTAAGCATGTACTCATGTTAAATATTCACAAAGTGGTTTTAGACTATGCCTCTGCCACAGCTCAACCGTTTTCTCAACTCTGGAGCCAAACTGGAGCGTTCATTTTTTTGTATTACCACTGTGACTGTTGCGTCTGCAGATTTCTACTAATGTAAGCAGCACTTATGAACTAAAAAGCCACAAAAGGAAGGTGTATAGGCTGCAAGGATTCTTTTCTTCAGAAAACAAAATCTTGATCATGGTGAAAGTTTCAGGATTCATAAAATTCTCTTCTCTCTTCTGAATTCACAATCCCTCACCACATGAAACACTGGACAAAGTCATCATAGCTAATTAGTGAGTACTAAATGAGGCAAATCCCATATAGCTATGAAGAACATCTGGACCCCAAATATCTGATGAATCAAGCAACTGTGCCTGGGATAACTCATCCTGGCAATGGATGCCTGCATGGGGCAGGCCTGTCTTCTGCATCCAGGAGCTCTGTCATCAGCTCCCAGGGTCAGCAGGGACCTTGCATGAATGAGCTTTCTCTTCCCCATGAATTTCATCTTACCTCTCCACCCAAATGGCATTTTCTGAGTTATCCAAGAACACTGAGGAATCAGCCTGAAAATGGGCAATAAATACTTAATGGAAAAGCAAATTCTGTACTTCCACATCCTTTTAAAGTTCTCCAAGTACACTTATCTCACTAATACATCTTCTAGGAAAATGCCTTGGTTTTTTGAAATGTGAAGCACAGTAGTGTTGATAATGGGTGTAATGTCAGAGAGAAAGTAAAGTGTTTAAGATAAATTTGTTACCAGCTGATCTCTCATCTGGCCTTGGAGATTTACACTGAACCAAACTTCCAGATATTGCAAGACATCGTTCAGAAAGAGGGAAACACCCATACTTACACATAGAATAGTTAATTAGGAGACCTGAACATGACATTTTGATTTTGAAAAATAATTTTGATGACTGTCAGACAAGATCTATTATACGTGGTAGTCAGGAGAAATGTAGAAATAAACTTAGAGAGAAGACTAGTTTAGGAAGCACCCGCTCTAGCAAAAACTGTGTCTACCATATGTGTTTGGCTGATTGCATACCTTGGAAACTACTGAGGCTAGAGCTTAAAAAAAAAAGAAGAAAAAAAACCCATGAAGCTATCCTCATTTGTATCAGTCCTTCTAGAAGGGCCAGAAGATATCCAAGAAAAAATGAAAACAGGAAAACATAGATTATAATACAAGACAAAGAGTGAGGACGAGATACTGATTCGTTGTAAAATAAATTTGGCTGCATTATTGATGGTTGTGCATGCAGCTAATCACACCAAAAAAAAAAAAAAAAAAAGACTGACTGAGAATCCTACTCATTTTTGATACAACTCTCTACTTCCATCCAGCACTACTGTCTAGAAGCAATCCTGACAAGCATGCTATAGTGGAATTTTATTTTTAGCTTCAGTTACTGGCATTTCTTTAATGGTTTTGCTCCTGCCCTGGTTTTTCTGTAGGTATGCATTTATTCATATAATTTCTTCTTGGTCAATAATTGCATCTCTCTGCCAAGGGTCAGCTCTTTTCTTTGCATTTATGAAAAGGTGTCTTTTTTCTCTGCTGTGTTTTATGAGTCAGTCCACATGCTCTTGCTCCTGAGATCCTCTTTCACAGAATCACAAAATCGTCTAGGTTGGAAAAGACCTTGAAGATCCATCTAGTCCAACCATTAACTAACAGTGACCGTTCCCAACTACACCAGATCCTTAAGCGATATGTCAACCCGACTGTTAAACACCTCCAGGGATGGGGACTCCACCACCTCCCTGGGCAGCCCATTCCAACGCCTCACAACTCGTTCTGTAAAGAAATGCTTCCTAATATCCAGTCTAAACCTTCCCTGGTGCAACTTGAAGCCATTACCTCTTGTCCTATCACTTGTCACTTGGTTAAAGAGACTCATCTCTATCTCTCTGCAACCACCTTTCAGGTAGCTGTAGAGGTGATGAGGTCTCCCCTCAGCCTCCTCTTCTCCAGACTAAACAATCCCAGTTTCCTCAGACGCTCCTCGTACAACATGTGCTCCAGACCCTGCACCAGCTTCGTTGCCCTTCTTTGGACACGCTCGAGTAATTCAATGTCCTTTTTGTAATGAGGGGCCCAAAACTTTCAGGTTGCTTCCTATTATTTTCTCCCATGTTTTTCTGAAAGGTGGAAACATAAAATGGGTTTTTCAGTATCATTTCTTGTCCTGAGTTAAGAAAAGATTGATATGTGTTTTTTTCTCAATGACTTCTCAATGTCTGATAAATTAGAGGTAAGTAAACAAAATTATTAAAATACAGTGACAGTTTCACACATAGAAGAATTTTCAGGTTACTGCAGTCACTTGCTTTAGCTGGGATATACAAAGTAAAGGAGCAGAAGGCCATTCCAGTGGATCTGTGGAGGATAGGGTACAGCTTTGTTTTCCTTTGTGCACTGTATATGATTAAGTCTTCTCAATGGAGGATTCAGTATCTACTAAAGCACACACACTGTGTACTTTTCAGAGGAGTGTAAGTATAATTCATGACCTGTGAATTAGTCTTATTACACCTCTATTGAGAGATATTTGTGAAAGGATTTAAACAACGAACCACTACAATCACTTTCAAATTTTAGAATACATATTCCACATTATCCTCATTTTTCTAATGCTGTGTAAACAGCTAAGAAGTGCTTTTTGTTATTGTATGTTTTCTGAGCATATGTGACACAGGTCTTTTTATATCCAACACAATCTGGCAAAATGGGATTGTGAGATAATCTAGAAGAATGGTTGGAAGAAAACCACTCATAGATAATACTATTTGGTCATTTAATGTGGCAGCTTACTAAGCTTCATAAAATAATGTTGTTAACAATTAAGAAGTGTAGGCTGGAGAGGTTATCAGAGTTTTGCTATTTCTCTGGTAGTTTGCCTTTAAGATTTTTAAATAAAATTGTCTGCATTTGTGATTTGTAAACTCTTTCAGCCTGAATTCCAACTTTTCTCCATGTCACATTCCACTACTCTTTTTTCCCATTAATCCACTCAGGAGACACCATAATCTATTAATTCTTTCAGTCCCTGTGACCTGGTGTTCAACAGTAGCTGTGATGATGTCCCCAGCTTTTCTCACACACTGGACAAGAATTTCCAAAAGTAAATAATATCAGCTGCAAAAAAAACCCTAACCTAGCCAAGACTGTGGCCTATTTTATGAATAAACACAACTCTAATGGCGTAGTTGCAGCTCTGCGGTTTATTTACACCAAGAAAAATGTTGTAATAGCACTTGTTCCTTTCTAGATCATAGAAAAATACATGAAAAATGGGAATCGTAGTGTGATATGATGTAGTCACAGGAGTAGATAAATTTATTTTCTGTCATTGGGACCCATTACTTAGAAAAAAGAATAGGTTTACATAAATGAGTGTGTTTCCCCTTCACATGGATGTGACTGATCCAAAGATATCCACGGTTTTTAAGAGAGTGACCCCAGCTGGAGTACTTTAGAGTGTCTGCTGATGCTTTGATATTACTAATATTCACTTCTTAAATAAACTTTGCTTCAGGAAGTCTTTCTCCTTACCTCCTTCCTTCAGTGTTTCCAAGACTGTTTTACTTTTTGTAAAGTATTTACTCCAAAATGAAATGAAAATAGTTGTGGTTAGTGGATGAAATAAAATCACAAATGACTTATTAGAAGACAAAACCAAGAAACTTGGTAATTAATCAGCCTCACAAATTAATCCTTACTGGAAGAACCACAGCTGTGTTGTTCTTTTCCCTTGGAAATGGAGGTTTCCACAGAATTATTGCTTATTTCATCTTTCAAAATGTAATATGACCCCAACCATGGTTTCTTTCCCCTCTACTTAATGTAAACATTCCGGACATTATTTTACTAAAAGTCTCAAATTAAACATTGTCTGTCAAATACAGATGATACAGATCTGCTAAGATAATGAGTGCTACTACAATGCCTGCTGTAATTGCAACATAATCTCCAGCCCTGAAAAACTCCAGAGACTTTTAATACATAACAAGCCTTTCAGCTATGCAGGTGTGGAATTCATTACAAGTTGTTTCTCCCTGCTTCCCCCACTTCCCCCGCTCCCTTTACACACTCTCTTTTCTCTCTCTTTTTAAAGGGGGAGAAGTCCTAAATTCCTTGGAAGTGTGCCATTGCCTTGGGGTTTTGCAGTAAATTGAAATATCATTTTAAAGTTTAAGCACAATGCTGCTTTAAAAGCTCTGCATAACAGAGAAAAAAGCAGGAAAGCATGACGAGAAGGGCTGTTCAAAGAACAACAACAAAATGGTAACATTTCTGCAAATGTACCACTGCCATATTTTTTCCTTAAAAGGAAACAATCAACTTCAGAATGATTTTTGCCATCTCTTTGTAAGGACAACTGACCGAAGTACAAGCAGCAGTTGGGTGGGATTTTGTTTATTTTTTTTCCCTTGGCAAACCAGAAATATGCTGTACAAGAAATTATTTCTTTGAATAGACTTTTTATCCAGAAAGACAAACCTTTTGTAACAGTTTAAAACTGGTAATTGATTCAATTATTCCAGGAGTTAACTCATTTCTTTGTTCTTGTATCAAAGCATTTATTGCTGTAAGACTTTCAGAGTGCCTGTAGATACACCTGAAATAATGTAGAGTTATCATATGCAAAGTCTCAGTTTATGCTGAAGTCATATGTAGTACAGATGAGAAGGGGACCATGAAAGGGAAGTGATTCAAAGATACTTTTTTTTTAGTTTCACTGAAAAGGCCATTGTAGCTGATTTAAATTACACTGACTGCAGCAGCCAGGTAGGACATCTCAAGTCTGTCCTTAATCAACCATGCATGCTTCTCTGGTTCTGTGACACCATAGGAACTTATTTAGTGTGGGAGAACCTTCCGACACCCTTTAAAGATCATTTTCTGGCTACTTTCTGGCTATTATGTGGGAAAAAGTATAGAGGGACAAGAACAGAAGCTGAGGATTCAACCCAGAATCAATACTTTAATAATTATTTCGTAGAAACATGCTGCAGAATAAAAGAAGAGAATGGAAGCCATAATCTATAGAAACACACAATATTACATGTCCTTGATGATGGAGGTTTCCTTTACTCCTCTACATCTGGAACACCTGTTTGAAATTAGACATAAGCCTAGCTTTCAACTGTTTCTATGATTTCTTCTGAAACACCTAGTCCTGCATTGCAGTGGGACACTTCTGTACAGTGACCAGAGGGACTCTGAAGTTATGCGACTCTTGGGATTAATTGAACTTTACTGTTAAACCTCTTGAGATTGTACATACAATTTACATGAAAACATTGTGAAGCAGACAGATCAAAGGATCAGATGAAGTAACATTTAACTGTAGGTAACACAACAATCCTTGTAATTGGACTTAATAACACAAATGAGAAAAATAACAGCAAGTGTGAGAACACTCATCATTCATGCTCACAGTATGTTCCCCTCTAGTGAGAGGAAAGGTTGCTCAACAGCCTGTTAAGGTGATGTTTTTGCTTAGTTTCATACTTGGTGTCACTAGGTGAGGCTTCCTTATTATAGACCCTCTAAAATTCCACTTTCTATAGTATGTAAGCAGTGCCAAATCTATGAGCCCCTTCCCAGGTAAAACTATGAGATCAGTGGGAATTTTCTTTAAATAATGACTTCAGGATTTGGTCAGACTGCAACGCAGAACCTGAGAGAGCAATTCAGTCAACCTGTCTGTTGAACTTAATGCAAGATGTTTTTGTGAAAATTTGACTCTGGCACTTTAAAAATGGTAAAGACCAGCTATTGCTTTTCAAATGGTCCAGGGTAGAAGACAAGGAACCATTTGACTAATTTAAAAGAGCTAAGTCACCAACCAATGAAATATGCATTGATTTTAAAAATAATAAAGTCCTTATTTGTCAGATCTTGATCTAGCACCTAATCATGGACTTCAGGACATGCATTTTATTTCCCCAATTTTTGGATGGTGCCAGAGGACACTTAGTTTTCGGGCAACACACTTTCCAAAAATTTGTCAGGGATATGATGGCTGAAGGTCTGGGAGAAGCAGCATTCAATATGTTCCTGAACATAATAATTTAAAGATTTTCTGGATTGATGAGAATTAACTGAGCATAGAAGTGACACAAAATCTATATCAGTCTGGTAACCATAAGATATGTAACATGCAGCACCAGGATTCTCTGTGAAGGCTCTGTCGGCTTCACAGCAGGGGCACAAGAGCACTTCAAATGTATGCTAGCTGGTACAGACCAGGTATGGGTGCACAATAAGAACAAACATAGGGGCAACTCTGAGTTTTCTTCACTGTCTTTCTCACATATTCACTCATGACCACACAAGAGTGTCAGGCTGAATTCACATAACCTGTGTTACATGGAAGTTTAGGTTCATTGTGGCTCACATTCATGGTTCAAGCCTCTTCTTGAAATAAAAACTACTGGGCCAGGTCATGTACACTCAAGCTTTCACTTGTTTCTACATGTACTACATATATGCACCAAGACTTCTTATGGTTTTTAAGCTGTGCCTGTGGCAGGTAATTTTCTAAGCCTGAGTGCCACATCCACTTAAAGTATACAGTGATGAAATTATGCCCAATGAACCATCATGGGTTTATGAAAGGCAAGTCCTGCCTGACAAACCTGATCTCCTTCTATGACAAAATGACCCGACTATTGGACAAGGGAAAAGCTGTGGATATTGTCTACCTGGATTTTCAAAAAGCATTCAACACAGTTCCCCATAGGATTCTCATGGAAAAACTGGCTGCCCATGGCCTGGATGAGCGCATGGTCTGCTGGGTCAAGAACTGGCTGGTGGGTGGGACGGTCCCAGAGAGTGGTGGTCAATGGAGCTAAATCCTGCTGACGGCCGGTCACAAGAGGTGTTCCTCAGGGCTCGGTATTGGGACCATTTCTGTTCAACATCTTTATTGATGATCTTGATAAGGACATAGAGTGTATCATCAGTAAGTTCACAGATAACACCAAGTTAAGTGGAAGTGTTGATCTCCATGAGGATAGGGAGGCTCTACGGAGAGACTTGGATAGATTGAATTGGTGGGCCAAAGTTAACGGGATGAGCTTCAACAAGGCCAAGTGCCAGGTCCTGCACTTGGGCCACAACAACCCCATGCATCGCTACAGGCTTGGGGAGGTGTGGCTGGAGAGCTGTCTGGAAGAGAAGGATCTGGGGGTTCTAATTGACAAGCAGCTGAACATGAGCCAGCAGTGTGCCCAGGTGGCCAAGAAAGCCAACGGCATCCTGGCTTGTATTAGAAATAGTGTGACCAGCAGAAGTAGGGAGGTGATAGCTTCCCTGTACTCTGTACTGGTGAGGCCACACCTGGAGTATTGTGTCCAGTTTTGGGCACTTCAATACGAGATATTGAGGTGCTGGAGCGAGTGCAGTGGAAGGCGATGAAGCTGGTGAAGGGCCTGGAGACTAAATCCTAAGAGGAGAGATTGAAGGAGCTGGGACTGTTCAGTTTGAGGAGGTGAAGGCTAAGGGGAGACCTCATCACTCTCTACAACTACCTGAAAGGACATTGTAGAGAGGTTGGTGCTGGTCTCTTCTCACAGGTATTTAGCGATAGAACAAGAGAGAATGGCTTTAAACTGCAACAGGGGAGGTTCAGACTGGACATTAGGAAAAACGTTTTCACAGAAAGAGTGGTCAGACAATGGAATAGGCTGCCCAGGGAGGTGGTGGAGTCACCATCCCTGGATGTGCTTAAGGGTCATTTAGATGAGATGTTGGGGGATATGGTGTAGGGTAGAACTTTGTAGAGTAGGGCTGATGGTTGGACTCAATGATCCCAAGGGTGTTTTCCAACCTCAATGATTCTGTGATTCTGTGATTCTATGATCATTAACTTGCCCAACACAGAAATCTCTATAGCATAGTCTGGTAGTTTCCTGAACCTCTCAAACATTGAATATAAGGACTTCTTGACTACATTTTTTCTTCATCTCATATATTAGAGAGTATGTTAACTATTCTGTATTTGCATGTTGCATAACATAAAGCTACTTGCTGGTCCACTTTCTTCCAGTAAGTACTAAGGTAAATCTTTGAAGGCAAAATTCCTGTGATTTCCTTGACCACTCAAAGAGGATTTAAACTATGTGTTGAGAATTACAAACAGGTTTTATTCATTGAGATTTCCTGTTCTCTATGGAAAAAATAAAGATAAACTAATTTAAATCCAGAGCTGTAGGTTGGAAAACTATAGAGGATTAGCAGGTATCTGGAATTCCTGGGGAGTTTAGAGGACCTGGTTTATGTTTTGTAAGGAAAATTGTAAACAATCTAAAGATTTTCACATGTGAATGATCATTGAGTTCAGACACTCAAGTGCAAATCTGGATTAAACTATCCCTGTAGGCCCAGGTCACAGAGCAAGGCAACAGATCCAGACTTTACTTTAGGCAGTTTTTACATGTTATGTTCCCTGCAGAACCAGCTACCAGACACTGCAGAAAGCCCATACTCAAGGTAGGAAAAGTGACTGGGTACAACATGCTAGCAACATGTTGATATGATTCTTGTGCAGAATATTGAGGAGACTGCTTCAGGTGCTAGCTGCATCCATTGCAGTCTCCCTTTTCTGTGTCCTTCAACTGCCAGCACTTCTGAGTTTGACAGGAGAAACTGAAAAACATATACATTTTCCTTCATTTGAATTACTTGGCGAATGTAACATCACAGTCCAAAGTTTATGTGACTTTCCATGTTTTGTAAATTACAAGTTTTCAAGAACACACTCATTATTTTAGAAGCCAGAGTTTATTAGGACTAAAAAAGATATATGAAAGATAAAAAAGAAGAAAAGAACACTGCTAAAAAACAAGTGGCTAATATTAATTTCATTCTCTGCCTAATGTTTTTTTTCTTTTGTATTTTGAAAAGCAATACAGTTAAAGGGATGTGTTTGGAGGGTGTGCAAGTGTGGGGATTCGGAAGGATTCCCTGCAAGAAAATGGACATGTGAGCAATCCTGCATATGAGCAAGGCTCGCAAAGCTTCAGCTTCGTAAAGGATGTGACGAGGGAATGACCCTGGAAGAATAAGGAAGGACCAGGAAGTTAAACAACTTCAGGGTGTTGGTCTGGGCAGAGAAGAAGTATGTACAGGGTCGATGCGGCAGTTCTCAGCCAATCAGAAGAGAGCTCAAGGAGCATGTGCAAAGCTAACTGTCCAGTCAGAAAGAATTGTACCATGTGATTGTATCATGTGATTTTCACCTGCAGTATAAAAGACTTGTCCACCATATTAAAGTTGGCATTTGTGTAATCACCATGTGATCATCACATGTCTGTTATCTCCCAGATGCAGGATTTGAAAGTGGTCCTTTTTCAGACTAAGAAGTAATTGGAAGGCTTCATTTTAACAAAAAACAAAACAAAACAAAACAAAAAAAACCCCAAAACAAAACAAAACCAAACAAAAAAAACAGTGTAGGTCACTGATCTTGCATTAGCAAGTACTGATTAATAATAAGTGGACAGATTGAGGATATTTGCCTCATTCAAAGGATGAGTATGTGTCTACTTCACAAATTTCTCAGTACATTTGACACTAAGAGGACACCTCACTGCTATTCAGAGAAAAGGCATGAGACTAGATGAACAAGTCAACTCGTCTATTTTCTGTAGATGGCTCTTCCTTCTGGAACTTTAACATATATGTTAGGGAAGTAATTCCCTCTCCATGTTTTGTAGAGATATATGTGATTTTTGTCTCCAACAAAACCCACTTTCTATCCTGAGCAGTAACTACAAACAAGAACCCAGTGCTAATGAGCTTAGAAGGTAAAGTGCATTAACAGGTTCATGCACTTCTTGGTTTGTGAATACAGCCATGACAACTGTTGTTGCATTTCATCACTTACTTGCTGTATTCCATAAAGCTGTTAGACTAACAGCCTTGAATATTTACTCCTGTTTTCCTCAAGCACATTTATCTTACAGTTATTTATTACCTGTAAAATTTACTTTAATATAGTATTTGCTCACCATTACACACCATTCAGCTCCAGGTCAGGTGCTCCATTAGTGGAAAGAAGACCAGGGAGCCTACAAAAGTCAGTTTTCTGCAGCTTATTATTGTCACTCTGATAGCAGTTTTTCCAGAAATGGAAAGGGCAAGGGCAAGGGCAAGGGCAAGGGCAGGGGTAGCAGAAGGAAGGAAGAAGTAAGGACAAGAAGGAGAGACTTCTAGATAAAGCATAAAACACCACCCTTTAATCAAAATATCAGACCCAATTTTCTGTATGGTGCTTTTTAATTGCCAGTTCAGAAAAACACCAGTGATTCCAACAGCGCTTCCTCCAAACCAACTGAGATCCAGCATATAGTACCAGAACAAGAAATGAAAGCAAATAATAATTTATTTTGTGTTTTTTTTTTTTAATCTAGTCAGATTATTTAGACTTTATGTCCCCACTCTTGTGCCTTCATTTTTACCTCCTTATAAACTCCTGCAAATCCAGTTAATGGAACTTTATTATAACTGTGTCCTGGTTTTGACCAGGATAGACTTAACTTCCCTGGGTTGACAGCACAGCTAGAGGGCCGGGTCCTGATCAGTCATTGGAGTATTTCATCCCATGTGATGTCATGCCCAGGGTATACAGGAGGGCGTGAGCTCTCTCTGGCACGCGCCGTTTTTGGGTGTCCAGTCATGTGTTGCTGTGGGAGTGGTCATTGTGCTCAGTCAGTCACTGTTGCATTTTACCTATTTCTTTTTGGACTCACTATTGTTACTGTTGTTCTCTTGTTATATTTAGTAAATTCTTTCTTTTTATTCAACTTACAAATTTTCTTCTTTTTGTTCCTCCCCTATTTCACCGGGGAGGGGGAAGGTGACTGGCCGGCCATGTGGCATCTGGCTGAGGCTGAGTTCAAACCTCAACAGTTTCTGGTGTTCAACGTGGAGCATGAGGGTTTGTTTTTTTGGGTTTTTTTGGGGTTTTTTTGAGATAACTACAAAACAGGTAAAATGTGGATTGCTTGGTTCCTTAAGATCTTATCACCTCATTTACAATACATGTTTCCCATGCTGTTGCTCACATTCCATGAGATTTGGGTTAAGATTTTGTTTCTGTTGTACTATGTGATGCTCATCTATGATAGCTGCAGTCATTGGCCCTGGGGCTATTTACAGTTGTGTTTGAGAAACCTGGGGAGTTCAAATATCTTTGGAATGTTGACATAAACATAGTTGTCGTGCTGTTAGGAGCTAGTGTGTTCATGAATGTGGTTCTGGTTTTGTTCAGGGTTAAGCAACTATTTAAGAGTATCACTTGGAAACCTACCCCAAGGTTGGAGAATTATGAGTGGCTGGGGGTGTGGAGTAGAATGGGCAAGTACCTAGAACAGTGGGCACCTCCAGTGTATTGAAACNTAAGATTTTGTTTCTGTTGTACTATGTGATGCTCATCTATGATAACTGCAGTCATCGGCCCTGGGGCTATTTACAGTTGTGTTTGAGGAATTCGGGGAGATCAAATATCTTTGGAATGTTGACACAAACATAGTTGCCGTGCTGTAGGAGCTAGTGTGACAGGTTTTGTTCAGGGTTAAGCAACTAAGAGTATCATTTGGAAACCTACCCCAAGGTTGGAGAATTATGAGTGGCTGGGGGTGTGGAGTAGAATGGGCAAGTACCTAGAACAGTGGGCACCTCCAGTGTATTGAAACTTCACTCCTGCACAGGTGCAGAATCCTGAAGAACTAGTAAAATATTTGGGAAAAGTATGTTGTCACCTGGGTAATTCCAGAGAGGCACAGCTCACTGCAACATGCTGGGGCATAGCCCACACTTACCCAGTGGTATTAAACACTGTTCAGCACCCTCAAGAGGAAGAGAAGGGCTCTGCACCTGGTAACCAAGTAACAGAAACTGCAGCCACTACAACCCCGAGGACAGGCATTGCAGCTGAACCAGAGAACCAACCCAGAACCAGAGAGCCAACCCATGACAGTGTCAGTTGCTCCCATACAGAAGAAGAAATGCACAAGAAAATCCCCTCACAGTGTACAGGGTGATGATGAACCAGACTCATCATGAGAACATAAGGAGCAGTCACAGACAGTGATAGTCACCCAATCCTTATGCCTGAGTGTGTTGCAAGATATAAGAAAAAATTTGAGGTGCCATCCAGATGAGCAACTCATTATCTGGCTGCTCAGATGCTGGAATAGCTGGGCCAGTGGCATGGAACTAGAGGGCAGGGAGGCAAGACAGCTGGGATACCTGTCTAGGGAAGGGGGCATTGACAAAACCATTGGAAAGGAGACACAGAATCTCAGTCTCTGGAAGCGATTTCTGTCAAGTGTGAGGGAGAGGTATCCCTTCAAGGATGACTTTGCATGTTGACCGAGTAAGTGGACCACTATGGAAAGAGGCATTCAATACTTGAGGGAGCTAGCTGTGTGGGAGAGAGTTTACTATGACCCAGATAATGCACAGCTACCCACAGATCCAGATGAGGTCCAATGCACCCAGCCCATGTGGAGGAAGTTTGTACAGAGCACACCCTCATCATAAGCCAATGCATTAGCAGTGATGGATTGGAGAAACGAAGATGGACCAACAGTGAATGAACTGGTTCGCCAACTATGACAATATGAAGAAAGTGCCTCTTCCTCCATCATCACAGCTGTGAACAAATTATCTCAAGATTTCTAGCAATTTAAAGAGGACATGTCCTACTCCCCACCTGCACAGACTAGAATCTTGGTTATTAGGAGCAGTCGTTTCTCTACTCAAGAGAACCGGTACACACCACGGGGGAAGCTGTGGCATTGCCTTTGTCACTATGGAGAAGACATGAAGAAATGCAATGGAAAACCTACCTACCTTCTAGAAGAGTGGGAATGCAAGCTGGAAGGAAGAACAAGTACAAAACACTGTTCTTTCAGGAGAAATGCTGCTCTCATTTCCAGTAATCAAGTGCCCAAACACAGATGAAAGGTCAACTTTGCTCATGACCCTGGGAGTAGAACTTCTGACTTGTATTCACAAGAAGTGAGTGATCAAGATGAGGCTGAAACCCATGCACACCACACTAACCCATTTGTGGTTAGCGGGTATTACAGCCAAAATTAGAGGGCCCTGCCTTCAGCCAGGAGGAGGACAGTGACAACTGAGTTTACTGGACCTTTTGTATTCGATGGCCTGACACATCTGACCCCCAGCAGTATAAGGCTCTAGTGGACACTGGTGCTTAATGCACACTAATGCTATCAAATTTTAAAGGGGAAGAAACCATTTGTATTTCAGGAGTGACAGGAGGGTCTCAACAGTTGACTGTATTGGAGGCTGAGGTGAGCCTAGGTGGAAAAGAGTGGGAAAAACACGCCATTGTGACTGGCCCAGACGCTCCTTGTATTCTTGGCATAGTTTACCTCAGGAGAGGGTATTTTAAGGACCCAAAAGGGTATCAGTGGGCTTTTGGTATAGCTGCCTTGGAAACAGAAGGAATTAAACAGCTGTCTGTGTTACCTGGTCTGTCAGAGGATCCTTCTGTTGTGAGATTGCTGAGGGTTGAAGAACAATGGTTGTCAACTGCCACTACAACCCGTGCACTAATGGCAATATGATACCAGTCTAGACTGAAAATCCCTATCCATTCATCATCTAGGGAGCCAAGGAGTCATCAGCAAGACGCGCTCCCCCTTTAACAGCCCCGTATGGCCAGTGCAAAAGTCTAATGGAGAGTGGAGATTGACAATGGACTATCGCGGCCTGAATGAAGTCACGC
>ML997686.1:198858-288798 GCA_010365825.1 Otus sunia
CTCCTGAGGTAGTCTATACCTAGGATGCACGGGGCATCTGGGCCAGTCACAATGGGGTGCTTATGTCAGTCCTTCCCAGTCAGGCTCACTTCAGATTCTAATAGGCTCAGCTGTTGGGATCCCCCTGTCACTCCGGAGATGCAGATGGATTCAACCTCACTGTAGCTTGATGTCATCTGGGTGCACTGTGTGCCAGTGTCTACCAAAGCCTTATATTCTTGTGGATCTGATGTGCCAGACCATCAGATCCACACCTTCCAGTAAAGCCTATTATCCCTTTCATCCACCTGGCTGGAGGCAGGGCTCCTCTAATCCTGCTCACTATCACTCACTTGACCTAAGAGTGACTCTTGTGAGAATGACTTCCTGGTCTCCTCAAGATGGTCAAGCATATTCTTGGCCATACTATTCTGTCTAGGGGATTTCCAACTGGACACTGGAGCTGCATCTCTCTTGGAAGACTCCCCTTTCATGGTGGTCTTCCCTTTCAGCTGCTGTATTTGTGCAACTAAGGCGGGAGTGGGCTGTCCATCCCACCTTCTCATGTCTTCTCCATGGTTGCAGAGGAAGAACCACAGAGTGCCCCTTGGTGTACACCTACCACTGTCCTTCTCTTGGGTGGGGAAGCGCCTGCTTCTAATGGCTGAGACATCAGCTCGTGCAGGTGGAACATAGGACATGTCCTGTTCCACTTTCTGGAGCCTCTGAGACAGTTCCTCTACAGCTGAAACCCAGGCATGTTGAGAGAAAGGGAGATTTCCTTCATATTGCCAGAGCTAGCCAGGCACTTCATCCACTGTTTGAGTCTGGGTGTCTCGCCACCAGGACACCACTGCTAATGCTTTGGAATGTGCTTCTTGTGCACTTTGCAGGAACTTCCGCCACATCAGCTGTGTGCAAGGGGCCTGATCTGGATCCATGGGTGACCGCTCATCATTCAGATCACCATAAACCATGTTAAACACAGCCAATTCCCTGAGGTTCTGAATGCCTTTCTCCATGTCGGTCCACTTGCCTAACTAGCATAGGACATCATCCTTGTAGGGGTACCTCTCCCTCACACTGAGCAGGAGTCGCCTCCAAAGGCTGAGGGTTTGAGCCGGTTTCCCTATTGCCTTATCAATGCCATCCTCCCTGGACAAAGAGCCCAGCTGCTTGGCCTCTCTCCCCTCCATTCCAAACCACCAGCTCCACTATCCCAGCATCGGAGCAGCCAGGTGCAAATCTGCTCGCCTGGAATGCAGCTGAAATCCTTCCGCGTATCTCACAACTCACTGAGGGACAGAGATCGGATGGTTACCTCCAGCTCATCCTCCTGCTCTCGTGATGGGCCTGGCTCATCTCCATCCCCTACTATGAGAGCTGGCTTTTTGGTATATTTCATTTTCTGGATCAGGGTGACTGATACTGGCACTGCCTGTCCCCCTGGCCCAGTTGCTGTACCAGTAGGTTCACTTTCAGATCCTGCAGCCCCTTCTCCCCCTTCAGGGCAGTGAACAGTGTTAAAGATGACACGGTAAGCATGGGCAAGTCGCCAGCACATCGCAACAAGTTGTGTGTCTGAAGTGCTAAGGCTTGGAAAATAAGCCCAAGCAAGAGTTGACCTATAGATGAATCCTGTACATTTTATAACTGATAACCATTGTGCTAACAGGTATTATACTAAGTTATAGCAAAACAACTATTCTGATGTAAAAGGTGGGAATAATGAAGCCTGAGCAACAGGCCCTGAACTGAAACTGCTAACCCAGTATGTAGTCATTAGTGAAATATGCATAGAAGATGTAGCTTAAACATCATAAAACATGTCTATCTTGAATGTATCCTTATGTTTCTTTTATGTGTGGGCAAGACAACAGGGCCACAGAAACAGTTGTCTGATCTTGTGACCTTGCTCATAAATTAATTAGATAAGCAGGGAAGCTCCCTTATCTTCTCCCTTAAGCCCTGGCCAGTCTCTGGGGGGGAACATAATGTGAGATGAAAACCAGATATTTCCACTTAAAACAAAGGTGCCAGCTATTCTGGCTTACTGATTTTTAGGTGTATAATGCTGGACCCGCTCACAGTGACTTTGGAAGCCTCACCTACAGGTTGACACACCATGTAGGATTTCCCACTTGCCAGGACAGGCTCTCCAAACCCTCGCTGTAACCGGGGCTGCCCAGTGACTGCGGGTCTGGATGATGGTAAAGTACGCAAGTGGTGATGTATCTTTCTTAATCACTATTCTCTCTGTCTCGTAGTAATGATTTGTTGCATTACCCTGTATTTTCCTGTTTGTTTAAGCGAGCTACTTTGTCTTTTCTTACTGTATGTTTTCTATATTATTCTGTTATATTATTTAGTTATTTGTAGTAAAATACACCTACTCTTTTCACTCTGGTGTCTGAGTTTAATCGATATCCCCGATCAGCAAAACAGTCTCCCGGGGTTTGTCAGATTGGCAACACACCTTTTCCAAACACTCTACCAGTTTATCAAGACTCTCCATTTGTTCAGGAATGAAATTCTAAAACGTTGGTAGTGACCACTGACCCAGGTACTCGCCCATCTTCTCCCACACACCCTGCCATTTATAACTATCTGCCCTTGGGGCAGGTTTCCGGGTGATGCCATTATTGGAGAAATACTGCATGGCCCAAAACAAGATCTGGCAGACATTCAGAAAGCGTTGTGCAGCAAACGCACTGGCCTGGATGCTCCAAGGATAGCTAAAACTCTCAAAAGCCGAGAGGATCACTTCCCCTGGCTCACCCATACAGGGAGCGAGACCCCAAACAAAGGACCAGGCAGCAAACAGGTACCGGTTCACCCCCACAAGCAGCGATACGAGCCCATTATAAGCAGTCAGTAGCCAGTACAGCAAAACAAGACCCATGGCACATTTTCCACCACCAACAAACACCAGCACTGGGAACACACATTGGATATAAAGATTAATCCAGCCCCACCATGCAAGCAAATTGGTCAGCATTGCAAATGTTCCTTATCAAACAATACAAATAAATACAGAAAAGTCGTACCTAACAGATTGCTCTAACACACTCTGGTCAGGGTTTGTCTTTCTTTTTGTCCTTATCTCAACCCTCTCAAGCCCCACATTGGGCCCCATAAAGGCTGTGGCAGTTTAGGCCCTGCTGGGACCCGAGACCATGTCGCCGCTGCCCCTCCCCCACCCTCGTACCAGACGGGGAAGGGAGTGAAATACAAACTCAGTAGCTGAGATAAGGAAAAATTTCATACAACAGTGTAACAACAACAAACCGAACAACAACAATAACAGGATCAAGAGCAAGAACAAGAACAGTAATAACAATGAACAAATCAAGAAATATACTGCACAGATACAGCAGTGAGGGGAACAACATGGATAAAAGCCGTCCCTGCTCTTCCCATGCTTGGGTGCCTGGACCTGACATCAACATGGTATCAAATAACCTGGCTAGAGCTCTCTCCCCACCGCTGGGGAAGCTTAACCCTATCCTATCTGAACCAGGACAGTGCCCAAAGAATAACAAGAAGCTTTATAGTTAATATCTGACATTGTTATGCAAGCATAGTTGAGCTGTTAAATTTTAGGAGTAATTTGATTTCAACATTTCTTAAAATGGTTCTAAAAGATGTTTGGGTTACATGGTCTTGACCTTTTTTAAATCCATAATAACTGTTAATAAATAAATAAAAGCAAGCTTCTTTAAAGATGCCTGAAACTGAGATTCTTAAACAGCACATCTTTTACACAACATTTTGCTTCGGATCTCCTAGGATGCAGACAAATGCTTGCTTTCAGGAACATAAATATTTTCTGGTGAAACTTCATGTTAGCATCACTACATCTTGTAGTCACACACCCTCTCCCACAGATGAGACATCTGAAAATAATATAGGGATTTGTTATTTTATAGGGTCTGTCTGTGAAGGAGTTATATCATAGTAAGTATCAGGGCTAACACACCAGTTTCATACTAATACTCATTAATATCCACTTAACTAATAAAGTCACTCATTACTTCAGTTACTAGCTTTCTCTCATTAAATTTTAGACATACTAAAATGAAAAAAAAAAGTTAAAACACTAGTAGTCTTCTATAGAACTCCTCTAAAACCCTGCAAAAGAGTAATCCTAAATTACAGTCTCCAGATCCTTATGGCATTACATTTAAACGCTCCTTCTCAACATGCACATTCCCTAGCACAGGCCAGGAACAGTTTCTAATGCTAGTGATGATGGCATCCAAAATAACTGCAGAATTTGGGAACTGCCCGTGAAATTTAAAAGAAATTATACATTTTAATCTACTCCCAGTCTAGTGACACACATAAACTCGTGCTTAATTATAGCCAGCTCACAGCTAAACAAGAGATTAAATATTACAGGGGACACAGCAAAATTCAGTATTAAATGATAAAGCTTTTCTGCATGTTGTCTTAACCATGTTAGGTAGTGGATATAATTTGTATTAAACTCCCTCCAGGCTGAACCCGTCTCATAATTTCTTTTAGACTACAATCACCTATTCAGACAATAATGACTTACTGCCACCATCAGCCTCAAATTAATTTGAATAGTTACCTTTAGAGCTGAAAGACTATTTCATACTACCAGTCCTTCCATTGCTTAACTTTGTCTCCTACTTTTTCACAAGGATTAATAAAGCTGAATTGGTGATTAATTTGCATTGGCAACATGGATAAGGAAGTGATTCGGGGACATTTATGTATAAAAGTAAATCCCCTCAGTGTGAGTTTAAGTTACATCTCAAAGTGGGTCCCTCTGAACGTAGCTGCTCTATCTGCCCCTTCCAAAATTTAATGTGTCATCAAATTGGTTATTATCAGTCCTGAAAATATGACTTCTTAAAGAAATGCTTCCAGAAATTGCAAGGTAAAAATTAAGTTAACACATAAAGCCACAGCAGTTACACTGACACTGAGCCAAATTTGCAGTTGGTGTAACCACAGTAAAGCCAGTGGAGTTAAGACAATGCCACACTTAGATCTATGCTTCCTGTTTTTACTGGAAAAATCCAGTCCAGAAAAACAACTTAGTCCTTAAACTAATACTTATTAAGGGGGAATACTTTTCAATGCACCCCAAAGTCTTATGGAGGTTACGTAGGTTATGAAGAATTATACATCTGCACAGGGCTATGGGATCCTGCACACCTTTGAACTCATGGTAGTTCTTATGGCACTTGATTTTTGTGCTCTAACAGCTGAAGGGGATTTAATGTGGGAGAAGGTATTTTTATATTTACTGAAACACAAGTGTGTAAAAAAGTAATATATGTGACTGTGATCATAGTGATGGATTACATACCCATCTGCAGAACTGGAGTGCCAAGAGAGAGACATACATGATGTCCACAGATACTTCATTCTTACCTGTATATCCTATGTTTTGAACATCTCCAGTCTCTTCTAAACCATGACTACATCCATGCATTTACCATATATTCCTACTTATACTTACCTAGGAAAGTATGGCTGTACTTGTCATGTGACTTGTAATTCAAATGCTAAAGAGGAATTAATAGGAGAGTTCAAAATGGGAGATGATAGGACAGTTTTGCATTTAGGCACATGGTTAATTTTAGGCATATCCAGTATAAAATCATGTCCCAGGTAATGAATCACATGCTATCTTCTCAACAAAGTAAGGTCTCTCAAGAGGAAAATTGACTGCAATGGAGGTAAATATAGAGATAAAATATGGAAGATAGAACCTTTCAGAACAATGGTCTGTTTACTTTTTTGGGTTGTTTGTTTGTTTGTTTGTTTGTTTTTAATATGGCTGAAAGAAAAGCCAGAAACTCAGGAGAATGAGAACTTAAGAATAATGGGAGATGTCCACACAGCTATAACACAAATTTTAATTAATCCAAGATTTATGCCAGGCACTTAGCTTGTGATATGAGCCCTGGAAATATTTACAGATGTTGCTACAATCAAGAACATGTTCACTATTTGCTAAGTCTCCATAAGTAAAATAAAAAGGAGATAAATCATAGTTATGGCTACAATTAGGATGTCTTAGAATTATGACCTGGGAAACTGGTAACCATATGCACACACACACACACACACACAGAGGTTTCCATTGAATTGCAATAAGTATTAAGACTGATGTTAGCTATAGTGCTTTATCTGGGTAGCTATAATTTTCAGAATATTAACCTAATCATTTAAAAAGAACTTTTCACAGCATTAATCCTATTTAAATTTAAGATAGAAACATTCAGAATAGGAGAAGGTCTATTAGTTGTACAATGTGAAGCAAATGGGAAAACAGTATGCAGGTGAGTTAAAGTGAGAAAGAAAGTGGAACATTCTATAGGCATTAGTTAACCCGTAAGTATCAAGAAAAGCAGCAGTTTAGTTTGTGGTTTTCTTTGACAACACACCCAGCATGATCTGAGATTGAAGTCAATGTTTATATTTAATAAAGTGCCATAGAAATCAGCTGAAGGTGCACAATGTGAAAATCATTCTGACAGGTAAAATATGTCATTGCATAAAAATAGGGCCAGATCCTCATATTATATTGATCTTAAAGGTTCAATTGCACTGAAATTGCAGAACTTCTATGGAATAAAACAGTACATGTCTTCATCTACACCATCCATCCATATAATAATAAATACAATAGTTGATATATATCATATATTAACAGTATAAATGTAAGAGGAAGTATTAAGACTATGTAATAGGCTTGAGTCTGATGTTTACTAGTCTTTGAATAATTGAATTGAATTTTAGTATTTTATGATTTTAGTGGATCTTGCTGGGATGGAGTTAATTTTCCTAGCAGTCCATATGATACTGCGTTTTAGGCTGGTTGCCAGAGTAGTGTTGGTAACAAACCAGTGTTCTAGCTGTTGCTGAACAGTGCTTGCACAGCATCAAGGTCTCCTCTGTTTCTTAAGATGCCCCTCCAGACTAGGAGGGGACACAGCTGGAACAGCTGATCCAAAATGTCCAAAAGGCTATTCCATACCATATGGCATCACACTCAGTAATAAAAGCTCAGAGAAAGGAAGAGGAAGCAGGGACATTCTTGGTTATAGCATTTGTCTTCTGAAGCAACCAATATATGTGCTGATGCCCTGTTTTCCTGGAAAACGCTAAACACCCACCTGCTGCTGGCGATCAGGTAATGAATTCTTTATTTGCTTTTGCCTGCACGAACAGTTTTGTTTTACTCTATTTTTATCTCAACCCATGAGTTTCTCTCACGTTTATCCTTCTGATACTTTCCCCCATCCCACTGTGAGGGACTAGCTGAGTGATTCGATGGGGGCTTACCTGCTGGCCAGGTTCAACTCACTGCAGTGATTTTGCCTGTTTGTGTAAACATGAAGCATGAATGTAGGGACTCCTAAACATAAACTACATTGTCCTAACTCCACTAATCAAAGCTGGATAGGAAAAACCTTAACATGTTATATCACTATAAATTAGACCAGATGTGCACACACCTGAGAAGATAGGGCAGCTTCATTTAAGATCTTAGTATGTCTGAAATAGGAATTAATTCATGTTTCCTTGTATGTATGTTAGGATGCACACATATAGAATCACAGAATCATAGAATCATTTAGGTTGGAAAAGACCTTTAAAATCATGAAATCCAACTATTAACCTGGCACTGACAGGTCCACCAATAACCATGTCCTTAAGTGCCACATCTACATGTCTTTCAAATATCCTTCAGCTTTGGTGACTCAACCACTTTCCTGGGCAGCCTGTTCAAATGCTTGACAAACTTTTGAGTGAAGAAATTGTTCCTAATATCCAATCTAAACCTCCCATGGTGTAACTTGAGGCCATTTCTTAAAAGTGTGTCATGTGAACATGTTCTTGAATGACACTGAAAACATAACGAACTTTTCCTTCCAAGCTCATATTTTGTGCTTTGCCAATGGTTTCATATTTTTTAACTCAGTGAAACAAATTTTAGTAGCACATTATCAATTCATATCAATCCTAATCTACTGAGTTGATTTACTCAGGTTCAGCTCTGTTGAGTACATGTCCATCTCCCCATGTACAGGACAACTGGAAATATGTGTAAAACAATTCCTTCTTTGAATATACAGAGACATGCCACATGTAGATTTCTGTTCTAAAACTTTCACTAAGTGTCTAAGGTATGGACTGCAAAACTTAAGACCTATAAATCCATGTTAGCTAATTAATCAAATTAAGGTATCACATTTGTTTAAGTTTCTTGATTCATACTTCAAATTAGTATATCCTAGGAAGGTACTTTGTTCAGAAATTCAAGTAGTTTTGAATTATATAAAAGAACATATTTATAATAATAATGGGAATATCACAATATATTCCAGTCACTATAATTAATGATTAAAGTTTATTAACAACCTGAAAAAAAGGAAACAAAACATGGGAGAAATGTGAAATGCAATGCCAATTGTATAAAACATGCCAAAAATCTTTTGAAGAACCAGCAATAATGAGTGCTTATGCTTGCCATTTTAGAAGACAGTGTATAAATGCGTATAAATAGAAAACTAGTCTTCAAAACCTTTTTTAATAATCTGAGAGAGTAAGTAAGTAGGCCTAGTCAGCATGGGTTTATGAAAAGCAGGTCCTGCTTGACAAACCTGATCTCCTTCTACAACAGGGCGACCTGCTTATTGGATGAAGGAGAGACTGTGGATGTTGTTTACGTTGCCTTTAGGAAGGCCTTTGACACTGTTTCCCACAGCATTCTCCCAGCAAAACTGGCTGCTCATGGCTTGGATGGGTACATGCTTTGCTGGCTGAAAAACTGGATGAAAGGCTGGGCCCAAAGAGTTGTGGTGAACGGAGTTAAATCCAGTTGGTGGCTGGTCACGAGTGGTGTCCCACAGGGCTCGTTTTTGGGGTCACTCTTGTTTAACATCTTTATTGATGATCTAGACGAGGGGATCGAGTGCACCCTCAGTAAGTTTGCAGATGACACCAAGTGTTGATTGGCTTGAGGGTAGGGAGGCTCTGCAGAGAGATCTGGACAGGCTGGAGCGATGGGCTAAGGCCAACTGTAGGAGTTTCAATAAGGCCAAATGCCGGGTGCTGCACTTGGGCCACAACAACCCCCAGCAGCGCTACAGGCTTGGGGAGGAGTAGCTGGAGAGCTGTCAGTCAGAGAGGGTCCTGGAGGTGTTGATTGACAGCCAGCTGAACAGGAGCCAGCAGTGTGCCCAGGTGGCCAAGAAGACCAATGGCATCCTGGCTTGTATCAGAAATAGCGTGGCCAGCAGGGACAGGGAAGTGATCTTACCCTTGTACTTGGCACTGGTGAGGTTGCACCTCGATTCCTGTGTTCAGTTTTGGGCCCCTCACTACAAAAAGAACATTGAATTACTCAAGCGTGTCCAAAGAGGGGCAACAAAGCAGGTGAAGGGTCTGGAGCACATGTGTTATGAACATAAGGAGGGAACTGGGGTTGTTTAGTCTGGAGAAGAGGAAGCTGAGGGGAGACCTCATTGCCCTCTACAACTCCCTGAAAAGATGTTGCAGAGACCTGGGGATGAGTCTCTTTAACGAAGTAACAAGTGATAGGACAAGAGGTAATGGTCTCAAGTTGTGCCAGGGAAGGTTTAGACTAGATGCTAGGAAGTATTTCTTCACAGAACGGGTCGTTAAGCATTGGAATGGGTTTCCCAGGGAGGTGGTGGTGTCCTCAACCCTGGAGGTTTTTAAGAGTTGTATTGACATAGGACTGAGGGATACGGTGTAGTTGAGTATGGTCAGTGTTAGGTTAACAGTTGGACTAGATGATCTTCAAGGTCTTTTCCAACCTGGATGATTCTGTGATTCTGTAAGATGGCATCCCAGAGAAATCTGCATGATGAGCCCAACTAGCAAGTGTTATGAATGTTTCTGTGGAGAGCAATGAGATATAGAAATCTGACAAGAATAGAAGTGTGGGTAGAAAGTAATAAAAAAGGATTCAAATTGAAAATATGTTAGATAGTATGTCTAGGAAAAAAAGTGATCTTGAAAAAGTGATAAAAACAAGCAGATAGGGACAGAGAAACTAAGAGAGCAATAGAGCCAGTAAAGATCTGAGGATAGTAGCAGACAGAAAATCAGACATGATTTTGCATAATGTTTTACTGGAAGGGCCAAAGCAGTTCTGGGATGCTCTGTAGAGGCAATGCAATAACAGGTCTTGTCTATACCACACCAACAGGACCACATTTAGGATACTGAGTTCAGTTATAGACAAGTGATAGGAAGTTATTTACTCAAAGGACAGAAATAAAAAGAATGGAAGGCTGAAAGACTGGTTTATGAGAAAACAGAAGGAACTAAACAAACATACGTATAAAGACTTAAGTGATACTCAGAACACTGATATCATAGAAGTGTGCACATACGAGAACAGTATGAACACCCTGAAGAGAAAATAATTATTTAGAGGTAGGCTAGAGGTATAGATAGAATTAACTACCTGAAATGTTGAATCAGAGTATTTCTTTCAGATAAAACATTTTATGTAGTACTCTGTGGGAGAGTATCCGAAGTCAGAAGGGAAAAACATCCCTTTAAATACCCAAAACTAGATCAGAGAAGCCACCAGATTATCCAATGCCTTTTCCTTCAAAGGTTCTCTCAGTTTATTCAATGTCTCTTTCTAAGGTTGAAATGCCTCTGCATTTCTGTCATGAAATACATGGAGCATTTTATTTGATGTCTCATATAATCACAACCTTGAAAAGCTTCACAGTTTTCACTGTTCTTTAGTTTGCACCCTTGGTTTTGCTACAACTAAAGAACCTGCAAAATAGGAGAAGGAGTTTCCATGGTTTAAACTGCCTAATGGAATTTAGGGATTAGAAATTAAAAGGATATGAATGACAGAACAATGAAGTGACTTTACAGCAGGATTTTTTTTAAAACCTTCACACTGTTTTCAGAAAAGTTTCATTTAACTGTGTCTTTCTTTACTGTATCACCATTCTTTACATAAATAATATATATTATTAGCATAAAATACTTCACTTCCCTTATAATAATGCCAGCTCTCTCCAATGACTTCTAGAACTGGCCTTAAGATAGGTGTAAAATGTCCTTTATTTGACAGAGAATCAGACCCACAAAAATAGCAACCAACAAGAAAAAATTAATTTCAAACAAGAAAAATATTGCAATAGTCATTTGGTTGCCTTTCAAGGATAAGCAGAAAGAGACAAATAGTTCAAAGGAGCCATCCACCCATGCCAGGTTATGGAGCAAGAATTCCTATTACCAAACTTGGAAACCTTATCGCCATACTTCTTAACAATGAAAATATATTCTATGTGTAGCAAAAGTAGATGAAGATGATTCTGGAGCTAATACAGCCTATTAACTCCAGGAAAATAATACTGCTGCTTTGTCACAAACTTTGTTGAGTTTCTTTGTTCAATTTTAACAGTCATGGATAGAGACGCTGGTAAAGCACCACTCTACATTGTACTGTAACCACAAGTGCCACCATAGGTTACACATTTTCCTTTCAAAATACAAGTTTACTCAGCTTCAGTTATTCTGCTTTCATTCTTCCAGCTTTCAAATTAAGAATGCAAGATGACTTCACTCCAGGCCAAAGAATCGTTGTTGCCCACATTCACCATCTATTTGTAACCCTCTGTCCTGGTTTAGCCAGGATAGGGTTAAGTTTCCCCAGCAGTGGTGAGGGGGGGGGAGTTCTAGCCGGATTATTCACATCCTGCCGGAAGCGAGACCAGTCGGTTAGCATGTGTGTTATACCATCTCTCCCTTCTCATTGCTGTTTTGGTAACTATTTTGCTCTGTTCATTGTTACTACTGTTATTGTTATTGTTGTTGTTTGTTGTGCTGCTGTTACACTGTTGTATTAAACCTCTCCTTATCTCAGCACCTGGGCTTTGTATTTCACTCCCTTTGTGGGGTAGGGACAGTAGCCATATGGTCTCAGACCCCGGCAGGGACTAAACCACCACAATTTTGGTGCCCAACGTGGGGCACTAGAAGGCTGAGATAAGGACAAAAGGAGAAGGTGTGTTAGAGAAATCTGTTAGGTGTAATTTTTTCTGTTTAAATTTGCATTTGTTTGATAAGAAATGTTTGCAATGCTGACCAATTTGCTTGCATGGTGGGGCTGGATTAAACCTTATATCCCCTGTGTGTTCCCAGTGCTGGTGTTTGTTGGCGGTGGAAAATGTATCAAGGGTCTTCTTCTGCTCTACTGGCTACTGACTGCTTATAATGGGCTCGTATCGCTGCTTGTGGGGGTGAACCGGTACCTGTTTGCCGCCTGGTCTTTTGTTTGGGGTCTCACCCCCTCTATGGGTGAGCCAGGGGGAGAGATTCTCTCAGCTTTTGAGAGTTTCAGCTATCCCTGGAGCATCCAGGCCACTGTGCTTGCGGCACAATGTTTACTGAATGCCTGCCAGATCTTGTTTTGGGCTATGAGGTACTTCTCCAATAAAGGCACCACCTGGAAACCTGCCCCGAGGGCAGATAGTTATAAATGGCAGGGTGTGTGGGAGAAGATGGGCAAGTGCCTGGGTCAGTGGTCACCCCCAATGGTCTGGGACTTCACTCGCGAACAAATGGAGAGTCCTGATAAACTGGTGGGGTGTTTGGAAAAGGTGTGTTGCCAATCTGACAAACCCTGGGAGACACAAATCCTTGCTATGTGCTGGGGGCTTGCCCCTGCTTACTGTGTCATCTTTAACAGTGTTCACTGCCCTCAAGGGGGAGAGTGGGCTGCAGGATCTGAAAGTGAACCTACTGGTACAGCAGTTGGGCCAGAGGGACAAGCAGTGCCAGTATCAGTTGCCCCGATACGGAAAACCAAATATACCAAAAAATCCCCTCGCAGTGTACAGGGCGATGATGAACCAGGCCCATCACGAGAGCAGGAGGATGAGCCAGAGGTAACCATCCGATCTCTATCACTCACTGAGCTGCGAGATTTGCGGAAGGATTTCAGTCGCATTCCAGGCGAGTAGATTTGCACCTGGCTTCTCCAATGCTGGGATAGTGGAGCTGGTGGTTTGGAATTGGAGGGGAGAGAGGCCAAGCAGCTGGGACCTTTAGCCAAGCAGGCTGGCATTGATAAGGCAGTAGGGAAACCGGGTCAAACCCTCAGCCTTTGGAGGCTACTCCTGCTCGGTGTGAGGGAAGGTACCCTTATAAGGATGATGCTCTATGTCGGTTAGGCAAGTGGACCGACATGGAGAAAGGCATTCAGGAACTCAGGGAAATGGCTGTGTTTGACATGGTTTATGGTGATCTGAATGATGAGCAGTCACCAGTGGATCCAGATCAGGCCCCTTGCACACAGATGATGTGGAGGAAGTTCCTGCAAAGTGAACCAGAGGCACATTCCAAAGAATTAGCAGTAGCGTCCTGGTGGCGAGACACCCAGAATCAAACAGTGGACGACGTGATTATCCAACTCTGGCAATAGAAGGGAAGTCTCCTTTCCTCCCAACATGCTTTGGTTTCAGCTGTAGAGGAATTGTCTCAGAGGCCCCACCATATAACAAGCTGCCAGAGGAAGAGAAGTGATATGCCCTATTTACTGATGGGTCTTGCTGCATTGTGGTAAAACATCGACAATGGAAGGCTACGGTGTGGCATCCCACACAAGAAACCACTGAAGCTGTTGAGGGACAAGGTGAATCAAGCCAGTTCACAGAGGTGAAAGCCATCCAGTTGGCTTTGGAGATTGCTGAGTAAGAAAAGTGGCCAAGGCTCTATCTCTACACTGACTCGTGGGTGATGGCAAATGCCCTGTGGAAGTGGTTGCAGCAATGGAAACAGAGCAACTGGCAACACAAGGGCAGACCCATCTGGGCCGCTGAAGTATGGCAGGACATTGCAGTCCGGGTGGAAAACCTCATTGTGAAGGTGCACCATGTGGACGCCCATATACCCAAGAGTCGGGCCAGTGATGAACAGCAGCACAACACACAACAACAATGAGAATAACAGTAATAACAATGAACAGAGCAAAATATCTACCAATACAGCAATGAGAAGCGCGATGGTATAACACATGTGTTAACCCACTGGTCTCGCCTCCGCAGCAGGATGTGACATCTGAATGGGATCTGAATAACCCAGCTAGAGCTCCCCCACACACTGCTGGGGATACTTAACCCTATCCTGGCTAAATCAGGACACCCTCTCTTCCTAGGTCCTTTTAATATATACAGGAAGATTTTCCCATGTGAGAAGGGACACTGGCAGCAGTTTGAACACAACTTAAAAGTATAAAGCCACTCCCTGTTGGCTAAAGAACACAACAGATGGCTAGTACTAGAGAAAAACAATACTAAGCACTAATATGCCTATGAAGAACCCCCCTGGTGAGTATTTCCTGTCCAGGCAGACATCAGTCAGGTAGGGAAAGGATAGCAACATCTTTGCTCCTTGCAACAGTGTTGCTGAGTTGCCATTTTCCAATTCCCTGTTTGCTTTTTTTACCCTAGGAATTTATATCTTCTGACAGGAGTGCTTTTCCTCTTGAATCCTTGGGCTGCTAACTAGCCCTCTCAGAACAATCTTAGCTCTGCCTGCAATGTCAACTGTCTTATATGTCTCTACTCTATCAACTTCCTCACAGCTTGGCAATTTCCTCAACAGCCTGAGCCAAAGTTACACAGCTGAGCCATTGCAAAACTCACCTCCAATGACAGACAGCTGATGCTCTAGCAGAAAGGATAATGTGCCCTGTTGCTTCTGCAATATGGGCTTAGTCTCCAACATGTACAACTCAGAGAAGGACACTCACCTCATAATTAATTTCACAGGTTGCATTGGGCTCATCTTAAAAGGTGTTCATTCCTAAAGGTTGCTGCTATTTTCTGAAGTCCCATCAATTGTCTATATATGTTGGTTTTAATACAATAGTGATAATATTCTGGGGGTTTGTGGCAGAGTAGCTGACTTGCTTCAGTCTGATTGTCTCTTTTCTGCTCCTGTTCATCCAGATTTCTTGGATGTGACGCTGTGTATTTGACTGAGACTTGATAATTGTTTATCATCAGCTCATATGAATGCTGTAATTGTTTCTCTCTTACAAGACCAAAACTACACATGCAGAAAATACAGAACAAACTGGAACACATACATAATAATTCCAAAAATATGCTGGCGATATCTGATCGCTTTCCCCATCTTTTTTCATCACAATATGCTCATGATATCCTCAAATAGACATATGTGCAATATGACCACTTACACAATGCAACTCATTAGAAACAGCAATTTCTGAGTATTTAAAAGACCTGAGTAATAAGAAAACTTCTGCCAGTTTCTTATAGGGAATGTCACCCCTAGGAAACAGAAAAACCCTGAGGTCAAGTGGCATATGCCTCCTATAACACCAGGGTATAAAAGTGACTCAGTTATGTTCTGCATACCATAGTGATTATTGATCTTTTATAACACTCTACTTTTGCCATTCCATCTGCCAATATTTTGTACTGAAGAGAATGTTCTTTTCTAGTTGTATGACCTAAAAGCATAAGAAAAATCCAGGTTTAGTATCTTGTATTCAAATCAATACATCAGTGGAACAACAGGACGTTATGAGCACAATGGAAGTAATATTCACAGATTGATGAACTTTTCTACTGGTTATAATTTTTATGTGAGGGGTTTTTTTTTTCCCCACTCTAACATTCTTGCCTGAATTTCTTTAGTTTCATTCATATCTATGCCTAGAGTGCCTACTGGTCTAGATTCAGTAACGAAAAGTGGTGTAAAATGTAACAGAATGAATCTGAAGAGTTCCGTCACATCTGATACACAAATGTTCAGTAAGTGAGGGTTTGTCTCCTGAATTCAGTGTACTTAAGAAAGTACTTATTGCTTCCAAAAGGTATCATTGTGTATTTCTACTTACTATTGGTCCTGTATGAATGTGTTTGACTGTTATGGGTTTTTAAATTTGAAAAAATCTTTTTGAGAGTTTGGACTCATTCTATTTACTATCTGGTTTTGACAGTAAGAGCAGCTGAAAAAAAAAAAAACAAACAAAAAAACCCAAAAAAACCCAAATAAAACATATTTGAAATTTATTTGTGCACTTGAGTTGTATTGATATTTTGATTGTAAAACATAGCTTCTCATATTTCTGCTGGAAACACCAAAAAGCAGGAACATCAGAAATTTGACAAACTTGAAAACACACAAACATAGCATCAGATTATAGTAATGTTTAGAAAAATGAGGCCAAAAAATAGTGAATAAAATAAGATTATGTTTAAACTTCAAACATATTTATGAAAAGTATTTAAGGAAGACATTCAGCTTTTATGATGATAAAAAACCAAAACCCTGACACTACAATATCAATCAGTCTTATCTTTCTGACATTTAATACCACCATGCTTATCTCATGGTAAATTATCCATGATACAGTTTATTCTGCCTTTTTTTAACAAATAGAAAAAGAAGGCATTCAAGCAGCTTTATTTCCTATGCCAGTATTTTTCCTTAACTGTAAATGAACCTGACATAAACATTTAACATGTTTTGGGGGGGAAGGGAGGGGAGGGATATAGTTATAGCTATTCACTCTTTCTTTTTTTTTTTTTTTTTTTGAGATTTTTCAGATTTCTTTATTGATTGAATTTCAGAATATGTCATATCATGTATAGTTTGAAGGGTTGACTACTAATCTTAGAAGTTTTATAAGCAAGAAATCTACAGACCTGTCAAGAAGATACATCATTTTTCTGCATGACCATGCTGCATTTTCTAGACCTTTCAGACTTACAATTTAATGACCATTCAGAAATTGTATATGCAAGTTCTGTATAAATCATTAGTTGAATGCCTCTGTAAGAGACATAAAGCAAGCATACTCTGGAAATTCTTTGACCCTTATCATGAAAAAAAAATTTAAAGTTATTCAAACTCCTGGATTGAACAGAGAACTTTACTGGTATTGAGTTCGTCATATTTGCTACTTTGTAGGACAAGACAAGAGTCATAGCAATTATACACTAACTCTAGACATAAAATTGAAATACATTAAAAATCAGAGCAGTGTTATCACATGTTATTTAAGTATTTTCACAGATATACATTTTTATTTGTTTTAGAAATTGAAATCATTCCACAGCTTCATAAAACTTTGTCCAAAACTTCTGCATGGAAAATAGTGCATTAACACATACTTTCTGACAACAACAAATCATAGACAAGAGATTATATCTTCTTTTTATTCATACTTCCCACTAATGCTGTTCTCCAGGGGTTTTTTATTCTAATTATAAAAATAAATTCAAGCACTCACACAGTATGCTATGAGTCATTTTTACTTGATGAGCTTTGCAGTAACTTTTAATATAAGCACATCTACTACAGAAAAGTGTTAGTATTTATAGCAGATGTTCTGAAAGTAAAAGTTATGAACTGATTTAGTATAGTTTTTCATTCAACATTTTTGAATATACAAAAGTGGATAATTTCATATTATTTCTGCCACGTTTTTTTTTTTCTAATTTATCAGTGTTTCCCCTCATTTTATAACACAACACAAATACGTATTGTCACAAACTGTTTGTAAACAAAAAACTGTTTGTAAAGCAGATGTCTCAAACAACGCAAATGGAGTGCCCTATGGGGGAGAAGCAGAGCGAGCTCTGCAGAGGTGGAATGGTGGGCCATTTCTGTCCCACTCCCTCCTGTGGCTGCCCAGAGACAGAACTTGCTAAACTGTGCATGTATAAGCCAGACAAAATAAGAACCTTGTGGAACAACCTGTTGCACATGTGTAAGAAAGACTATATATAGGCAACGTCCCATATGTGTCTTTGTCAACCCACCACCTACAGACCAAGCTGGCTACTGTGTGACAACGCAGAATCCAAGGGTAGTGATTCCCCTTTTCCTATCCCTCCCTCCTCTCCTTTCTCTTTCGTCTTTTTGCTCTCTCTCTCTCTTTTTCTTACATATATTAATGTATATAAGTTTTGCATAAATTGAGTTGTGATTGGTTGATCATTGATGGGTTATTAGGAAAATAGTGTCATTGTCAAAATGCCTTTATTAGTTCCCTGATGGTTATCTGTTGATTGTTGCCAAATTGTCTTCATTCATTCACTAAAGTGGTCAGCTAATAAAGTCAGCAACACAATAGTTTTTTTGAGTCATTGTCGTGACTCGGCCTTCCCTGTGGCTCTGCTGAGCAGAAACCAGCTCTTCCACCTGCACACAGTCTCTCCAGGAATTCAAAAGATTCAACCCCCTTGTAATCCACCATGTGGGATGAGACACGTATAATATAGATTTATTTTAATAATCACTCTAACTATTCCCTATACACACAAAAATTTTCTTGGGAACTGGACAGAAACAATGTTCCTAAACATTTGATTAATACAGTACCTACCCACCTACCTGTTCCCTTCTCTTTGCTAGATAATAATGATATGTTATCACCCACTATGTACAGCTACGCTATGCACAAATCCATATAGCTTGTTTAGTTCCTTTTCAGATATTATTTTCAGTCCTGATATAAAGTTTTCATGTCAGCCAAAAAGAAGTGATTAGCTTCAAGAGAAGCCCAGAGGAAAAGCCTGTTTGTGAGTCTTAACTGCATGTTAGCTGAGGTGTTTCCAGTCTTCTACTTTTGAAAGAAATAAAAGGCATTTGAATTTCCACCTCCAACACATTGTTTATTTGGTAAATGCAGAAACAAAGATCAGCCCACAGTGGAGCAAGTCAAACTGTATTTATTGCTAAGGTCCTATAAACTGAGTCATAATTGGAACTATGAACCTGCAGAAACCCTTGTTAGAGTTTAATGGACTGGCAAGGTCAGCACAGCTTTCATAGTGAAAATGAAAATGCTGTCTAGGAGTTTAATGAGCACAATGGCATTTCTGCATGCCCCCAAAAATTCCTGAGAGCATCTGGAGCTGGTTAACTTGTTGCAACACTGATTTTCCCTTTTATTCCTTTCTCATGTTTGGTTGGTTGTTTTTGTTTTTTTTTTTCTTTCTGAGGGCAAGCTTGTTTGTATATGTCTTAAGAGTAGGTTTATTTGTTTAGGGGGAGAAGTGGGAAGTTTTTCCTTGAAAATTGGTTTTAATAGCCTCAGTATCTTCCTCTGGAGAAGACTTAAATCTAATTCCACTTTTCAGTTCTCTGTACTCCTTATGGGGAAGAGAAAAGCAGCATAACTGTGCAAGGTTTAGGGTGAATATTGTCAGCATGATCTTACAAAGAGAGTTGGATTATTGATAGGAATTTAGTTCGAAACAAAGTGGCTGTACATTCCTTAATCTAGTGTCTGGAAATCATATCCAACTTTTTCCTATACTTTAACAAATGCTTAGCTCACCAGACTTGTCATAAATCCAGACAAAACTACAAACAGGCACATTTATTTATAAAATAATAAAAAAAAAATAGGAAGAAGGGGAAAAAAAATCTTGCCATCTATAGTAACTTTGATTCCTTGGAACGGCCGTCTTTATACCTCATTATCCAATCTATTCAGAATCATTAGTGCTGGAGGGCTAATGAAGGCTTCTCTGAGTCTCACTTATTAAAGCAGACAAGAAATCCTTAATGTTGTGAAACTTACAATTAATTTTTTAAGGTCAGGCTGTCACAGTGCAATCAGGAGTACAAGTGTTACTTACAGTTCAATGGAGAACAAGGTTTTAAGGTATTGACTCTCCAACTATTACTACTCATGGGTGAAAAAAAAAAAAAAATCTGTTCCTTGGTGCCACATTAGTAGAATCACAGAATCATAGATCATGCAATACCAGGTTGGAAGGGACCAGAAGAATCATCTGGTCCAACCTTTCTTGGCAAAAACACAAGACAGCCCCGTGCCTTGTCCACATGTATCTTAAAAGTGTCCATTGTGGGGGAATCCGACATTTCCCTGAGATTATTCCAGTGGCTGATTGTTCTCATTGTGAAAAATTTTCCTCTTGTGTCTAATCTGAATCTCCACAGGAATAACTAGTACTCATTACTCCTCATCTTTTCTGTGTGACTAATTGCAAAAAGAGAGTCTCTATCTTCTTTGTAGCCACCCTTTAAAATACTGCAACCATGGTGATAAGGTCTCCCCTAAGTCTTCTTTTCTCAAGACTGAACAAACTGAATTCTCTCACCCTTTCCTCATATGGTAGGCATCCCAGTCATTTGATCATCTTTTTGGCATTCCTCTGGACTCTCTTCAGCCTATCTACCTCTTTTTTGAATATCAGGGACTAAAACCGAATACAGTATTCCAGGCATGGCCTGACAAGTGTTGAGTAGAGTGGCATAATGACTTCTTTATCTCTGCTGGTGATGCATTTGATGCAACCTAGCATCCTGTTTGTTTTCTTTGCCACTGCAGCACACTGTTCACTCATATTGAGCTTGTTGTCCACCTGGACCCCCAGGTCCCTTTCCACAGACCTGCTTCCCAGCCACGTAGATCCCAGGTTGTGCTGCACTCCTTGATTATGTTTTACCAGGTGGAAGACCTTACACTTGTCCTTATTGGACTTCCTAATGTTCTTGATAGTCCACACTTCCAGCCTAACCAGGACTTCCTGCAGGGTGTCCTTCTGAAGTGTCTGTTTCCACACTTAGTTTGGTATTGTCAGCAAAATCCATCAGGGTATGCTTGATCCCATCATCCAGAACACTTCTGAAAATACTAAACAGCGTTGGGCCCAATATAGATCTCAGTGGGATCCTACTTGTAATAGGTTGTCAGTTTGAAAAAGAGCTATTTACCACCAGCCTCTGGATGTGACCTGTCAGCCAGTTCCCCACCCACTGCACAGACCACTTGTCTAGACTGTAACATACCAGTTTCTCTAGGAGGAGGCTGTGGGGAACTATATCGAAAGATTTGGAGAAATCCAGGTAGACAATGTCCACCTCTTGCCCCACATCAACCAAGCAGGTTACGTTGTCATAGAAGGCAATCAGGCTTGTCAAACATGATTTACCCTTGGTGAGTCTCTGCTGGCTGCATGGCCTATAGCAGACTCCTACTACAATATCTGTCCTGTTGGCCTTCCCCCTGATTCTAATGCAAAGACATTCCACCCTGTCTTCACTATACTTGTGCTCAAAGCAGTCGTAACAGTCCCTAACATACAGCGCCACCTCACCTTGTCTGTCTCTTCTAAAGAGTTTGTAGCCATCAATTGGTGCACTCCAGTCATTGGAGACATCCCACCAAGTTTCTGTGATAGCCACTCCATCATAATTTACCTGTTTCATCATGGCTTCATGCTCCTCCTGTTTGTTACCCATGCTGTGTGCATTGGTATAGATACATTTCAGATAAGCTGATGTCCCCAGCACCTTTTTGCATTTAGACGTCCTAAGTCCGGCCTCACCTTTCACAGGTGTTATCACAGTTACTGATCCGTCAATATCCTTTGCATCTTTGTTGTGTTGCATGTCTCCATTCTTTGCTTGCACTGAGATAGCAGGGTGAGGGTCATTGCTGGAACAATAAACTCCGGTAATCTGCCCTGGGGCTTATGTCTGGGAGTTCCAATTTTGTCCCCTTCCCCCTTCAAATCTGTTTTAAAGGTCTGTCAATGAGCTCAGTTAATTTCTGCCTTAATATCCTTTTCCCCCTCTGGCACAGGTGCATCCCATCTAATGCCAAAAGGTCTGGCGTCCTGTAAGCCAGCCCATGACTGAGAAATCCAAAGCCCTGACTGTAACACCAGTCTTAGATCCACAAGTTTATCTGTTGAGTTCTCCAACATTCTTCTTCATCCATCCCCACAACTGAAGGGATGGAGAATTTGTGCCCCCGACCCCTTAATCAGTTTCCCCAAGGCCCTGAAATCTCTCTTAATTGCTTTAGGACTTCTCCTGGTAATATTGTCACTACCTACCTGAAAAAACAGGAGAGGGTACTAGTGCTTAGGTTTCACTAGACTGGGGAGTTTTGCCATGAGGTCCTTTACCCAGGCCCCAGGAAGGCAACAGACTTCCCTATGAAGCGGGACTGGTCTGCATATTGGGCCTTCGACACCCCTCAGATTGGAGTCACCCACTAAAATGACTCTTATGGGGTTCATTTTAGAACTGGTTTCAATACCCGGTCTAGAGCAACCCGGCCTTGGTGGACCTTGGCCTTCCTCCTTGTTTGACTCATTTTCTTCATCCTTCTCTGCTTCACTCACAAGTTCCAAGGCCCCATATCTATTATGAAGGGGCACCATGGAAGGTGAGGGAGGACAGGAGGGGATTTTCGTGTCTCCCTGAGCAGGGAGTTGTTTTCAGTCTCCCCCATCTCTTAGGTCCCCTCCTTCTGCCTGGTAGCAAGAGGGTGAGGGATCGCCTGGCTCTTTTGGAGCCTCCATTTTCTCCTTTTGCTTCAGGGGTGCCAAGGTGCTACTCCACCAACCAATTTCCCTTTCTCTTCTTAACTTCTTAAATGTTCCCTGACACTTCTTAATCTTTCAACCGCTTCTTTGAGATCCTCCAGCAGGCTGAACAGGTCATCCGACTGATCACACCACACACGGGTGTTGTCACTGCTGCTCTCCAGTAGGATTGACAGGTTCAGGCACTCCCTGCAGCCTGGGACCTGGACCACTGTATGTTTGCGTGGCAGCTCCGTCTGGGTCTCTGCATTCTTTCTGGTGCTGGTTTTGACTCGAGTGGAGACCACAGCCCAGTCTACTCATGGAGGACGATGACAGCTAGCTCAGATAAGCTCTAGACCCAAGAGGACTATGCCCTGTCCATTTGCCCTGCCTGCATGAACTGCTGCACCACAACCTTCTTGCTTAAGCCGAAGCTTGCTTAAGTAACCCAAATATCGCTTCATTGTCCTTATCTTTTTGGTTTGGAGATCAGTAGCAGATGCCTACTGTGAGATCCTCCTTGGAAACAACCCTTCTGATCTTGACCCAGAATCATTTAATATGTGCATCTGCTCGGGCCTGAATAATAGGCCCTGAAACAAAGTTGACCTCTAGATGAACCTCACAGCCAAATATTATCCATTATTAGTATCGGCTGATAAGTAAAATCTGAATTACCATAACATTTATTAATTAGTATCTGATCATTAATGAAATATGTGTGCTTACTAGTGAAAGATGTAGCTTAGACAAAATGTAATCAGTAGTGAAGATGAAATGTCATGAGAATGTATCCAACTCTCCTTGCTCAACCTTGTTCAAGGCTGAGAACCCAAGTGTTTAGTGTTTGGCCTTGTTAGAATCTCCTTGGTTTCCCCTCCGAGCCCTGGCCAAGCTTTGCGTGGAATCCAACAGGAGGATGAAACCAGATGTTTCCACTCAAAACAAAGGTGCCAGCTATTCTGGCTTGCTGATTTTTGATATATAAGGCTGGACCCATGTGCTGCAACTTTAGATGCCTCACCTACGGATGAACACTTCGCATAGGACTTCCCACTTGCCGGGACAGGCTCTCCAAATCCTCGCTGTAACCGGACATCCCCAGCGATTGCGGATCTGGATGTTGGTAACGTATGCAAGTGCTGATGTATCTTTCTTAATCACTATTCTCCCTATCTTGTAGTAATGATTAGGTACATTTATTTGCTTAACTGTATGTAGTAATAATTAAGTGTACTATTCTGTTTCTTTCTTACTGCTTATTTTCTGTATTACTTAGTTATATCCTTTAGTTACTAACAGTAAAATCAGCCTACTCTTTTCATCCTGGTGTCTGAATTTAATTGACATCCTTGATCGGCAGAGCAATAGGGCTTCCACAATTACCATAGCTGACTTCTACACATTCACGCTTCTTCTTAACTTAGAGTGTGACTCTTCCTCTTCTTCCCTGCTTGTCTTTACAAAACAGCCTGTAATAATCCATTGCAATCCTCCAGTTGTGTGAGTCATCCCACCATGTTTCAGTTATTCCTATACGATATTGTAACTTTCTGACTGGCTGCAGAACTCCCATTTCTCCTGTTTGTTCCCCAGGCTGCACGCACTGGAGATAGTTGGTTTACTTATATGTAACAGACTAGGAGCATGAATATGTCAAGAACAATCAAATATATGAAGAGCTTCTCATGACTAGATAGGTGTCTGTGGCAGTTCGCAAGGCATGGCAGGGCAGAAATGTCAGCTTAAGAGGCAGGGAGAAATGCTTTTTAATTGTATCTTTTCCTCCCTGCTTAATCTATCATTATTCCATATACTGAGCCCCAAGGGGGCTTTTCTCTTCTGGTTGACTGACTTGGCCAAAGTTCCACTCTTCTGTATGCCAACACGCCATTATTACTTGCCATGCTAGCTCAGTACTTTCCATTCTGTATAAGATATCTTACTGGAGAACTACAACTATTAAAATACTTTATTTCATAGGTAAGGGGTTTACCTACAAAGGAAATAAAAAACTTTGAGGAAACTTGAACTAAAGTAACAATAATTTTTGGCTTATTTCAATTATTTAAAAGTTTATTGCTTAATATTAATGGAAGCAAAAATTATATTTTCCTCAAAATTGGTGCCCTTTCTTCCTAAAGAAGCCTGTGATTTCTCAAGGGACATATTCTTCTTCCAGAGTAACTGCTGTCAAGAGACCCACCACCAAAACACATGTGGCTTTTTACACTGATTAATGACAGAACTAGTCCATAATAGAATGTATTTATCTAATTTATTGAATACAGTTCTAGTCCGGAGTGTTTTGCTCCTGGGTACCAAAACATCCGTTCTTAAAAATACATTGGTATAAGTCACTGCATGTGGTGCTCTGCGCTGGTGCTGCTGCCCTGTGGTAGCTAATTTGATAGGAAGTCCCTCATCGGTGACAGTGACCACTCCTATATGTTTTCTCCACATTCCAACAGGAAGCAAGTGCAGGACATTCTTTATTTTAAACACAAAATTTAAATCTCTAGAAGACATTAAAGTGGAAGACTTCTTTAAATGTTACTATGTACTATTACAATATCAAGGGCAAAAACCTACACGTCAGGGGCAAAGCTGTTACACAAGGACCAAGAAGCCACATATAAATTCATATGCAGCATGCCAATATGTGTCCATACCTAGGTTCACAGCAGAAGAATGACCAGATATTGAGTATGAATTCCTGCCAGGTTTTAACACTCAGGTGGAAGAAATAGTATACAAGCCCTAGTGCATGCAAACGCAGTGCCCATTATCTGTGGCCAGCATGGAAGCCACATAGGTAATAGCTAGAGGCATTTTCCAGTTGTGGAGGTGCTAGTATCTATTTTCATGACCGTGTGACCAGATTCTGACAGAGAATCTGGAAGTCCATTGCTTATATGTCCTTGACATGTCTAATCAGGGTGAAAAAATATGTTGTTGGTTTCAGAATCGTTTATACATACTTCAAGTTGAAAAGTCATGGAGAATGAGGCGGAACTATTTTTTTTTATTTGGATTACATCTGAGACAAACTGAAGAAGCACAGGCAGAATTTACTAGTACTGTATCACTCTAACTGCAATGGAGATCTTTTTGTGAAAACTTATTTTAAGTGCTTTTTCCATAACAGTAACTTGAAGTAGTGCATAAAAATATAATAACTATAGAGTAGTAGTGCAGTTCAGGGAATAAATTATAAAATGTGCATTGCCTTAAATAATGTATACTCTTCTGACTATTTGTCTGGCAGCACTTAGTAATTCAAAGTGATTAAATTAAATTGGTTTTATATCTTTGTAATAAAGATAGAGTATACAGCCGTCTTCTCTCAGTATAGGTTGGGATTTTATTACTTAGCTTGATTCTCACTCATAATTGGCCTTCTTTGTTCTCAATAAGCTGTGAATAAAATCTGAGATGTTTCAGATTATGTTAAGGAGGATGCATTTACAAATGAGATGTGTTCAATATTATGAGAAAATGATGGAGATTATGATTTCACTGTGTTTGAAGTGCAAAATAAAAAGCCTTACATGGATAATCAGGATTTCTCTGTGTTCTTCATTAATGAGTATTGGTAATTTTGAGCCTTATTGTTACAATTCATCAGACTATAATTTTTCTTGGGGTTTTTTTGTTGGTTTTTGTTTTTGTTTTGTTTTTTTGTTTTTATAGAGCTCTAGGACATTAACTAAGCTTCTCATGCAGATGGCTGGATGTAAAACATCAACATGTGAGCTCAAGAGTTTTATTTCATCATGTGGACATGTAAGAATGGACAGGAAGAATGAAGATATAGACGGAGAAATTATTTTTGTCTCAATAGCTTTTTATATACATGGTAATTTCTGTACTCAAATCCCAGTATATTTTAATATGCAATTTATAATACAGAATTTTGGTCTTTTTTGTATGTTTGCAATGCAATTTTTAGCTTTTCTCTTCTAGTAAAGCTTCATATTAGAAGAATGGTTTTTTATTTTCTGCTACTTAACAAAATTCTCTTTTACTATACGTTACATATTCTTGGTTTATGTGGTGGCTCCATTAAGCTGGGTTCTATAAAAATAAAATAAAGTTCCAAACTCTGTCCAGGAGGTTTCACAGTATAAAAGGTAAGATGGTTAAGATAAATGAAGAAACAGACAGGCATGGAAGATCCAGGCAACAATAGGATTTTTAACATAGTCTAGCTGTGTGTAAAATTCATAACAACATTTACTTACACAAGTAGGCTTTCCTCAGACAATGCCAACAGGATTATTTACAGGAGCATAAATTGTTTATACAAGTAAGTTTTATATGGTTGGACTCATATCCTGTGTAAATTATGCAAAAAATGTCTTCAGTCATGTGTATAAGATCCATAACATCCAAAATTACCTTTTACTTCTGGAGACCTTTACTGAGAACTGGATTATATCACTGTATGTAGTAAAGTTACATGTTTTGGAATTGCTTTATCTTTACTGGTCATCTGTCTGTATCTGAAAATCACCACATAATATATAAATTGGCACAATTGTCTTTGTGCACACATGGGAGGCCTTAATAACAGCTGGTGTTGCCTTGGCAAACTTGTGTGGAAAAGCTTCTGTGAGCACTAAAGTGCACTGAGTTTGAAAATGTATGTTTACATCCCCCAAGTGGCCTTTTAAGAAAGACTATTCAGACAGTGCAAGCCAAAAGTGGACACATATAACGCAGGTAATGAAGTGTACCCTTCTCTCTTTCACTGACGTAAATTGGAAAAGGCTTGGTTTAATACAGTCTCTTTCTCTCCTCCTGGAAATTTTATTCCAAAGAAGAAATCTAGGTCAACCTCCTACTGGTGTACCAACTAACTGGATATGTCCATTATATTTATTATCCTTCTGCAAGGTGTCAGACTTCAACTTAAGAACTAGCAAAAACAGTATGACCTCAATTTACAGAAAATTATGGGATATGAATGTTCTTTATTTTTTCCAGTATCTTGCTCCTCACTTTCTTGTACAATGTATTTAAGTATTGCTGAATTTAAAATGTCAAGATTTTGCCATTTCCAGTACATTTTGATGGCCTCATTTTGCAATTTCAGTGACTCTCACAGTAGACCAACGTTCTAATAATTACTGGAAGTCTTTGAAGTTAGGAAGCTGTCATACTGAACACTCCAACAGAGATCTGATTTGCCAGTGTTTCCTTCTTCTCTTTTGACCTTCCTCTAAATGATAGAAATCACAGCACTGAATGATTCTGTTCTTTCTCATATCTGCTTTATAGGGAAATAATACCCCCTTGAACACTATGATACGCAAAGTAGTAAATGTAAATGCCTTCACAAAGTACACTTCAAGGGTATGATTTGAAAGAAAAAAGAGTTACCTGTGATCTTGATGTAAATGGTGGTAATATGAAAGTCTCAGTTGACAAATAAATTACATAGAGTTGAAAACATACCTGAAGACCTGAGAGTTTCCATAGTACCCAAGTAAACTCCAGTGTCATTTTTCATAAATCATAGTGAGAAGGAGGGGGAACAATCTTATACGTGCATATCATTTGAGAAACATACCAGAGCCTGTGAAAGTAGGCATTATTCTGTCCTCAACACATACATTTCTAAGAGGGCCTTATTAATGTGCAAGAAAGATGAGAACAGCATAATCAGTTCCCTGGATTAGGTCTTTAACCTCTGTTCATTTCTCTTATGAGCAGGACGACATACTATCTTGCCTGAAAGATCTGATGGAGTAATAAATTTGTAAGTCTCTGGGAATTGCTTAAACTCAATACTTTGAGGTCCCAAACAAATGCTTTCTTATAAATATCAGAGAAAATACTAGGCTGTAAGAAAAATGGTTAAAAAAGATAATAATTTCAATGCAATTCTAGAATGTATTTAGGGTAACTCAGTTTCATAATTTTGTGAAGGAAAAACCCTCAGATTTTACTAGAAGAAAATAACAATATTTTTATTTTAATGATCATTCTAGTAAAGGTTTGATTGTTCAGGGAGACAAGAACTTGTTAAACAAAGCAGAAGAATAGTTTGGGCATACACAAAAATACCCCCAGGTCTGTCACTTCTTTATCACAGACATAAAAGACCTGTGCATAGATGCTGCCCTCCACTGAAACTTGGTATATTGCACAGTTCTGTAGGTCTTCCATCCAAATGAGCTCTATGCTTTCTGACGATGGACAGCTTAGAGTGCTACTGCTATGGAACGAAGACCTTGCCTATACTATTCCTTCTAATTCTGAGGGTGACTAGGGGTTAACATAAACAGAAAAAATTACTAAAATACATAAATACCAACACTGAAACATGGAAATATATCAATACTAATACTAAAACACCAAAGGGGTGAGTCATCTGCACTGTGATGCAACTTTCACAAGGCAAAAATCACTCCAGTATTATAATTTTGAACAATTCAGCCCTGTTCAGCATTACCGTAATAACCAGTAGAGCACCAGTTAGTGGCACAGTGTAAGGTCTTCCATTTCTTCAGCTTTACTATCAGCAGGAGCTCACTTTACTTCTACAGTATGAGCTTTGCATATCTTCAAGCATGTGCTGGAAATACCGGTATGACCATAATATAGCAGCAGGCAGCCACTACTTCATTTCCCTTGCCTTCACACCATTTTTAAGCTATATAATTTACAAAATTTTTAAGCAAAGTGTTAATTCACTAAGTAAACACCAGCTGAACATTTTTATAGGTTTCACTGGTGAGCTACAAAACCCTGGTAGGAACTGTGGGCAACACAAGCTATATTTCCCCTGAGGGCCCAGAAAGTTGTGGCAGTTTCTACACTTTTCAGAGAGCTAGTAAGTTTCCACCTCTACTTCAGTAACCAAACATCAATTGAAATTCCTTTCTTTTTGCCTTCTTGGCAACCTTTTTAAGCTATTAATAGAGTTATTTAAACAGAAGGTATGTTTTCTGGCACTTCATATGCAGAAATGTGGGTGCAAACACTGTGTGTGCAAGCTCACACTCTGGCCACCATAGCTTATCCTTTTTATAGTTAGAAGCTGATTTCTAATTTGTCCCTGTTTTTCCCCAATCATTTGAAGAGTTTCCCTGCAGTTTGTTTGAAAAACACATTAATTACAAGGGATCTTTTCGTCAATGCATGTCATTTAGCATTTCCCAGGCTGAGCAGTCATCACTGCAAGATGTCATGCCTAGTTAATTCTGTCTGATACTACTACGTGACATGGTTGATGATATCACATCAAACCAAGAAAACTGGAAAACAAATGGGTTACTAAGCACTGCAGTCAACTGTCTGGAACAAGCAAATCTCTGTTCAAATTCTACTTATTCAGAGGAACTAAACACGGCTAGGGTGTTTTAAGTGGTGGGCAGTTTTTTTTCTAGTAGCAGGAACTGTGTGTAAACGGAACTGTCATGTATGACAGGCTTATATTAACTCTAGGTAGAAAAGTTGTAAGGAGAAAATTTATTTAGGCAAAGAAAAACTCACAGAAAATACTTACATATTTTTTGATGAATAGTAGTAATCCATCACTTAGTAAACTGTGAAATGTACCATTAAAGGAATCTGTTATTAAGGTTTTATTATTTTGCTTTAGTGCTGTATATAGGGCTAGATGAAAATTATATGCTGAAACTACTTTTCAAAGGAGTTTTGCTAAGTTAAATTTTCCTTCAAAAGTGCCTGATTTCTTTCCACAAGAAAAAAGAAAAAAAACTAAATAGTCAATCAAAAGCTGAAAAAAAGTAAAGATTCAGGTTTCAGTTAGCAAGCAAAAACATTTTAGACAAAACCTTCCCATTCCTATCCAACTATACTCAGTCTTTAATATCAGGACAATATTTTTCCCAGAAATTAATGACTATAGTTTTTCGGTTTGGTTTCATTTTATTAACACATGTCCCAGGGTGGAATACTTTCCAAGAAATGGAAAAGCAATACCAAATTCATCTTCCAACAAGCTCTAGTTAAGTGTCACCTACCATCTAGAGAACATAAACCAGAAACTACACGCAAATATGTGCCAAGTCATATCCTCCCTTCTCAGAGTAGGCCACTAAATGCACTGAGATCTGCAAGAACTGAGAAGTAGTTCCATGAAAACTAACAATCTAACTCCAAAATAGGTAGCAGTAATAAAAGCCCTGTAATTACCTGTTAAGTCAGAAAAAACATTTCCAAAACCAGGGCACAGAGATCCATCAGAAGTATGATTCTTGAATGGTTAAGGCGAAGTATGACGTATGATTAGGGCAAAGACTTCCAGTTGAAAACTACTATGGTTTCTCATGAGCCTTTATCACCTGTAAAGGCTACAGAAAAGGTATATTATGCCCCTTTCTGGGTTATGTATCAGGAATATATTTATGATTCAATTGGGAATCCTTTCTAAATGACTGAATTAGTCTTTTACTCTTGAATAGTCAAAGAGAATAGGGCACTGAGGGAATAAATTCATTGATAATCATATAAATTATGTTAGTGCCCCTGAAATCTCATTCCTTCTTTTCTAGTGATGATAAAATACTAATTAATAGTACATACCAAGAGACTATGTTTATGGTGGTAACTGGTAGGTAGAATGAACTGATATTGAGTAAGAAGGCAAGACTGCATACAGAATAAATTTTACCAATAGACTGAAACACTAGAATGAAGAGTCAAAATTCAAATACGTCACTGTCAGTGTTACTTTGCTAAAGAAGGTGTATATACATATATATGTATATATATATATATATAAAGAAACAAGGGAGCAAAACATCTGGGACAAAGAAGAAAGGATTAAAAAAATCTTTGATTATTTTTGTAATTTAAAATTATCATTTTTATGTCTTTCAGAATGGTTCTAGCTACCTTACATAAATATAGCAGAATAAACTGAACACTACAAAGACAATTGCAGGCTGCATGTATTAATTATGGTTAATGTATTAACCCGGAGAAAACTTATGAAAAATGCTTTTTCGACCCACAGGGTTGAAACACCACAGGATTGAAAAAGGCGTCTGAAGTCCTTTTTGCCTCCTGAGGTCTTTTTGCCTCTGAGGTCCTTTTAAGGTCAGCAGGAAAAGTCAGACACGTGACTACATGTACAGCACTCCTCTTGCAATAACAACAATGCTTAGTCTCCCCAAATCTGACATCTACTAGTTTAAGAAAGAAAATAAAGATTCAGAGAACCAGAACCACAATGAAATATGTAGTACATTTCTCAGAATGTTAACAAAGCAGATGTACTGAAACTCCCTTGTAAGTCTTTTGACTGTCAGTAAATTCACTCAATGTACATGAACTTTTGATTAACATTGAGTGTACCAGATACTTATTTTTTCTTTCCACACAATATAGCTAGAAAAATAAAAGAGTATCTGGATTTTGTTCATGATCAAAACACAGCGTACCGAGATTTATAGTAATTGAAATGCATGACAGATCCAGTGTAAACAATGTCTAATATAGGATGGGTATGCATTTCCTCATGATGTACATCACAGTGAGACACTAAGAACTAGGTTTTTGTTTTCAACATCATGTATGTAAATGAAATAAATTCAGTTAGAGTTAAATATTGCCTCAGGGAAGATTCTTGAACAGTGCTAATTGATTTTTTTTTAAAGGAAAAGTCTGTTCCACTATGAAAAAATTCATACCTGCAACAGAGAAAAGGAGAGAAACAAAAGTGCTTTCTATCAAGATATTCAGCTTATGCTTCATTTTATTAAAAATACCCTCTGAAAATAACATATCTCTAAATTGATCTGTACTACCTGGAGGGAAGCCTCAGTCACCCTTTCGAAGAGGCTCTGCCCTCCAGTGGGAATGCCTCTCTCAGTAGGTACTGCTTTGCCTGCATTCCTCTGCAACCAGCCTAACTAGACCACAATGATAAAGCAGAGCATGAAAGAACTAGACTACAGGTCCCACTGAGGTGCCACTGCTGAAATATCACATGTTTGGCCAAACACTTCTTATGTTTATCCAAAAAGTTTCAGCTTAATATTTTTGCCTTGGAATTTATTTTTTTTTTTCCTAGGAAGAAAAAAACCCTCATTTTCTAATATTTATTTTTATCCTCATTAAACCAATGATGAGGCTTCATGTATCAAGGGATTTGGAGATGTGCTTGGAACCTTAGCATTTCCTGTAGGTTTATAGTTACTTCATAGTGTCTACATAAGTTCATCAAAAATTTTATGAGCTATAAATTTACTGATAATGGTTGAGAAACTCTAAAGAAAAAAAAAAAAAACAGATTTCTATAAAAAGCAAGGCCTAGTAAGTAGAAGTGGGTAAGTATCATTTTTTGGTAGACAGAAAATAGTTAGACAATGAAGAGTAACTGAGGCTGTTGATTAATGTATTTAATACCTTGCTTTCTGCTATGAGATTTCCTCATATTGCCAGAAGAAAAAAGCATTAAATTAGATAAAATGAGAACGGTAACATTAACCAGAGTTGAGTACTTTTTTTGGGTTTATATTTTAGATTGAAAAATAAACCATGAAATTCCAGGACAAAAAATTAAAAGTAGGTTATTTGGTACCTTATGAAATTATTGATGACAGAATGAACACAGCACTTAAAATAATGTTATTTTTCATAAAAATACATAGGTACCATACAGTGGAAGAGATGGACCTCAAAGAAAGTCATCATCACTGCTTTCAGACTAGTGGTGCTGAAGGACATTGAAGTCTATGTTAACATTAGAGTATGTGAAGTCATTAGAGTGTAATGTCTATTCAGCAATATGAAAACCTAAAAGTCAGAAAATGTCATGGTAGTACTATAGATACACAGTAGTTTACATGGAAGGTTTATGGTAACAAGGAGCTGATAGAAGATGAGTAGAAAACTGCGATATTAGACATCCAAGTAAAAAAAATACTGGGCTTTGCTTCCAAAACATTTTATGTGGTTTAGTTTTCTAAATATTCCAGTTGGTTTCAAAATACAGAAATACTCCTATAACTGGTGCCAAGTTTTCATATTTAGCCTATATGGGCTTTCTGTCCTCTGAACATTACTGCACTCCTATTCAGCCTTAGTCTTTGCTTATACCACTTTTCCATAACATTTGTTCCACACTGTTGTTCCATCAGTATTGCTTAAGATCCTGTTTATAGAGTTTTAACCTTAGAAGTCTGGAGGTAAATATTCTTTATAACAGTGATGGAGGGATAGAGGGTTTTAATATTAAGGCATTCTTAGCTTCAGGTTAGCTCCATTAAAGAAGTTAAATAAGCACAACTATAAATCTTTCCAGTTTCACTGACCATTTACTTTCTGTGCATATACAAATGCATCTTCAGTGGAGGTGTGATGCAAGTCCGTGTTGCAGTAATGAGACTGAGAAACTCTACTTTCCATCAAGATAAGGTAACTGCAAAAGAGCTCCAAGAATTGAATTACAATGTTTTATACTCCATACAAGAAAAACACCACCTTCAAAGCCCACAGAGTACAGAGGATATTGTACTTTAAAATTTTTTCTCATCTTACTCTAGAAGGCAATGGCATACTATATGTGTATTGTAATTTAACATAAAACCTACCATCTGGTGCTTACCTTTCATTTGGTAATGATATATAATTGTATTATTTTAACATATTTTATCTGTTAATTACTAATTACTAAAAGGGATTCCACACTACAATGATGCAATGCAAAACAAGACCACTGTAGTAACTGATAGTGGACTTTTTTTGGTTGCTGGTGGAAAAACGACTACCAAAAAGGAAACTAAATCATACAAGCTTAAGTGAATTGAACATAACCCAGTAAACAGACTACAGGGCAAGTATTCTAGTTTTGGCTCTGCCTCTGACCTGCTGAGGGACCTTCTGTGTCTTTGAATTTATCCAGTTGGTAAATGGAATAATGATGTTAAACTCTGTAAAACATGTGAACAGCTGTTGATGAAGGAACTTTATATAAATGCAAGGTATTTTTACTGTTATCTGAACATGTACTTTTTCTTTCATATCCCTTGTGTCCCTGTCACTGTAGCTCAAGAACAAATATTATATTTTTACATATATGGAAGCTGTGTTATGAGCATATGTATTCTGAAGGTATATTGATATTCCTTCACAGGCCCACTATCTTTCTTCTCCTGTCTTATACTGTACATAAACAACAAGGAATCAGGTAGTAGTTTGACCTTGTGGCATAAAATGTATCAGCACAGACTTTTTGTTGAGCATGTCTTACCTAACAGACCCTCACAAGCCAAAATTATGTTACTCGTAATTACAGCAAGTCATTACACTCTATACATCTAAGTAGGAAGACACAGCAGCACTGTTCCCTGAAAAAATAAGAAACAAACCAGGGAAACTTTAGGACTGAGACTGCTATTCCTTTCCATGTGTTCTTGGTAAAAAGCAATAATGAATACAAGATAATGCTTCCACCATGGAGTGGTACTTCCTCAAATGTTTCTACCCAATCATCTACTCTAGCTCTCAAGATGATGGACAAAATCTAGGCAAATTATTGCTGGTGGAATCAGCTACCTGAGACCTTGCTTTGATCTTCTCTTTTACTCTTCATAACCCTTATTTGCCTGAGTATGTACAGAGTGGTTCTTATTCCAATTTATGGCTCAATAAGAGCTGAAGATAATGCATAGTCCAATGTGATAGTGAAACTTCTCTTCCTCTTCATTTATTCCGCAATTTCATTACATCAGAAGTTAGAGAGTAGAGTCATACTTCAATTTCTATTAAAAAATTACCATACTTTAGGACACTATTAAGCAAGGCAACACAATAAAAGCTCAAACTGAAACTGTCTAGGAACTTTTTCTTAGATACTTAACCAGGAAAAGGTTAACAGAAATCCCATCCTGACAACCAGTTCCGGAAAGAGGATCTAGCTCAAAGTCAGTAAGGATGAGATTACGTAAGAGTGCTATTGCTGTAATTAAAATAAAACATGAGAATATCACTAGCTCACCTTGAGATGAATTGTTGAAGCAATTTTCTTGGGGACTGAGGACAGCATTTCTAGTACTTTAAACAAAACAAGTGACTCTATCTGCTGGAATTTGTCACTTGCATTAGGTAAATAATTTGAACACAAAATAATTGTGTCCTTTTCAATATTTATGTTTAAAGAACTGTAAAAGAAATCACAAAACAAAGACAACGTGTTGCTTACAAGAATACTTCTCTGATAATCTAAAATTGTCACTATATTTACACTGTACAGCAGCTGTGGAAATAGTAGATATTACTCTATCCTTTTCATGTTCATCTTTACCCCTATCTGGTATGTTTTGGTTTTATTTATTATGAAATAAAAAGCAGTTTATTTTAAGATTAACAATCAGTTAACACTTGGCTACCTCAGCTAATTTTTTACATAAATTTAATATACTTTGTAATAAACTATAGGGCTATAAGTGCCACATCACTCTGACAGGTCCTTTCAGATGCAATGTTTTAGACTTAGGCAGTTCAGAGGAGGGTACTGCACATCTCATTTTGCTGACAATTAAAGGGACATAACAATGTTGCTTTTGTCTACAAATGCAACTTTTCAAAGTTTTATTATGATACAGTTTAATTAGCATTAATTCTTATATAAAACAATTTACATTGGAGATTATTGCTGGGCTTTAACACTGTCCACAGAGTAAAACAAATCATAATCTAGGTCAGTTCATATCAGGAAGTTCAAGTGGGTCTAGGATTTATTCCTCTCTATTTCATATACATGCAATAACCAAAGATCTTATCAGTACACTGTTTAGTTATTACCGAGTTTGTGTTTGGGTTTCAGTTCTGTTTGCTCATGCTACAAGTTTGCAACAGAAATGCCATATAAAAAGAGAATCATTGAATCATTTTGTGTTACTTCACATATCTGTCACTCCCTGTTGCTGTCTAGTCAAACATCTGGCAACAGTGAATTCTGGTGGATCCTGGGTAGTTACTCACTGGAAGACATTGTCTCAGGAGTCACTGATGTTAGCCATAAGGAGTAAAAAGTGAATGGCAAAATAAAATGGCAATATTGGCCTGAAAGGGAAGCAGAATAAAACAATGTGAAGAAATTAACACCTGAGCTAGACAAATTATTCACTGCAACAGATTATTGCAGCAAATGAAGTCTTCCTTCTTTCTTTTTTTTTTTTTTTTGTTTTTTTTTTTTTCTTTTCTGCCCTGGTTCATACAGATCATGATTAGACATGAGTTTGATCATTGTCTTCAGCTGTTCAATTAAAAGCTCACAAGAACACACTAATCTACACTATGCTCTTGTGTGGCTTCTACTGTATTAAATATTTTTTATTCACCGAACTCACGTTAGACAAGTTATGTGCTGTTTCCACTCTCTTCTGAGAAATAGAGTACATCAAGGATCTAGTTGTAACTTTCTGATTCTGGGGCAAATTGTGTGCGTACACTAACCACATTTAAAAGAGCACAGGTGGTATTTCAGACTCTGCCAACTTGCAGCAGCTCTCTGAGCATCTTTTTCTGTTGACAATAGCCTGGGAGTATCCTGTGCTGGCCAAGCTTGTCACAGGAACAAAAGATGAGAATGGTATAGTAGCTGGCTATATCAGTTCTATATATTTTGAAAATTCCTCTACTTTGGTAAAATACAGAAATTTTTTTTTGTTTTATTTGCCTCAGTAATGCAACACACTAGGAGCAGAACAAGGATCAGGGACAGTCCCATGTCATTTCTTCTCTCTTATGACTTGGTGATATACACCATACAAACAGAAAACTTTATAAGACAGCATTAATAATTTGGACTGTTCAAAAAATATTTTAAAAACAGTTTTGAAAATGGTTTAATGTTTTCAGAGCAGATACACCTGTAATTATTAATCTATATGATTATATATGTACTTTTTTATGTACAAAAATGTTCTTGTACTACATGAAGAGCAACTAAAATTGCTGCAGTTGATTTAATGGAAAAGAGTTCTTTGCTCTAAGCTTTATTTTTAAATAGACTGTTTTAATGTATTTACCTTAATTTCCTATCAGAGCAAAAATAGCATCTTTATAACTTCAGGGTCTCAAACCGAAACAATTGTGTAGCACACTACAAAGACACTGCAGAATGATGGTTTAAATATCTAAATGCAGAACAAAAGAAAATTTCTGCAGGAAAGACAGTATCTAGGCCAGTAACAATCAAAGAGGTTAAAAAGTGATATTTGTAAAATATCTAAAAGGAAGGATGATGTCATACTGCCCAATATTGATAAAATGTGTTGCTTTCACCCTGCTGGTTTCATGGTTTCACTCCATTGTAAATCTGCATCTGCAAATTTGAAGGTATCATAATGCCAGCTAGAAAATATAAATATTCTTTCTGCAAAATTATGGATAGTATGAACATCAGTCATTCAAACTTGCCCACACTGTAGCCTTATTCTGGGTCAATCTACTAAGGAGAAACCATCTCTGGAACTATACTGATTTTCATTTCATTTGATTTCTGAATTGTCCACTGAGATCCCAAACACAGTCACTTGTTAAAACAAGTTGTTAGAATCACAAAAGGGTAATACTAATCTTAGTCATCTGCATCCAGCAAAAATCCATTACTAAGGTGTTATTTAGTGTTGTCCATCAACAACAGGCTGAATGCTTGTCAGAATCAACAATTTTGCTGAATAACTTCCCTTAGTATCTGTATTTCTGTTGGTTGGTTCAAACTGTGAAGGTCTTGTAAGTACTAGTACAAAGTTACTACCTCAAATACAATTGAATATTAAGCAAAACTGTGCATATAATCAAATCAATAGATATTTTAGACCTAGAATTGTTCAAGCTACTTTCACTAACAATAATATATTGCTAGAAAAATCTATTCAGGTGTGAAAATAAATGACTAAACCTGGCTGTGTCAGTGAAATTTGCTTCTGAGTACTCCTTCATATATTACAAAAATATATACGATGGTGGTTCTGTTCAGCAAAGGTAGTGTTAAAAATACTGGACGTTTCAAAACTGTACTGTCTAGTCTTCTCCTCACCAGATGTGACAGGTGATTTTTCAGTGTATCATCAGAGAAAGACATGGTTACTCATTCAGATCTTCCAGACAGCTTATCCCTGTCAGTTGCTGGAAATTTTCTTAGAGCAGTCTCTCTTTTTCTCCATTTTATGATGGAAATTGGTATATGTTGTGGATGTCAGTCTTGATTCATCTGTAGAATCTATGCACAGAAATAAGTATTTACTCTTAAGTTTTAGCTGGACCTGCACAGAATAAATGTGGGATCTGGATAAAAATGACCATCACCATTTTATCAAGCTAAAACTTCAGTCTTAGAAGATGGTAAAAGCTTTTAATTATCAGCTTTTGCCCTCACATCCTCAACAAATATTTTACTGGCACAAGTGTAATTTTATACTGCATTTAAGAAATAGGCCAATGAAATACTGAAAGGCTTTTCTTTGTGCACTAGTACTGTACTTGGGAGCATAGAAGTTTACTACAGTTCTTACTGCGGTTTTTATGAAATAGATTCATCCTGAGATTAAACTAGAAAGAAAAATGTGTTTCAGTTTAAACAGTATACACATCTGAGAACAAAAAAAAAGGTGTATTTTAGGGTGTAAATCTTATGCTTTATAGTTTTCCAGTTTGATATATCTGATGATAGACCTGATTATATTCCAGTTTGATGATTCTGTTGCTTACAAAGAGTAATTTTGTGTTTAGTTGAATATAGGTTTTTTGAAAGACATTGAGATGGTTTTCTTCTTTATTTCTTTTAAAAGAAAAAAAGTCTGGGAAAGTAGTTGTTCTTCACATGAAGAAACATCTAACAATAATTATGAATGCATAAGTGATCACATATCCTTCATCTTTGTGTTCTTTAAAAAAGAAGATATATATTGAAAAATATAAGAGAGGGAAAAAAGAAAGATGTGAAATGCGTACCCTACAGAGAATACACAAAGTCTCATTTTCAGAATTTGTGAAATACAGTTGTATAGAAAACAGATGAAGCTACCTCAAAGGAAATTCAACAACCTACAGAGTCTTTTTATATCCAAGTCACAAATCTGACTGAGGCTGACTGAAAATTCTCCCTCTTTCATGGTTTTTCAGTATGTTACATTGAGGATGTTAAGTGAGATGTTGGTCCCAGTGATCTTCTTCTAGTCAGCTAGCACCCAGTGGCTCTGAATACTTTCCCTACGTAGAAAGAATTTCTTTTAATTTGACGTGTTCCATTGTGGATAGAATTGGGAAAAGTCAATGATAGCCACAAAATTATAAAAAAATATTGCTAGTTCAGACTTCCTATCTTATATGTGTTTCACCAATCTTTTATACACTGAAACAGAATATATTTCCTCAAAACTAGTCTTTTCACTGTCAAGGAGCAATAGTATGAACACAGGTTAGATCTCCTTTCCATAACCATTTAGAACTAGTCACATTTTTATAAGGGGATTAATATTGGGAGAAAAATGTGCAAACTGCCAAGCAGTGAAATGACTTTCCCAGTGTCCCTTTTGTTTTCTGTCCTTATCTTGCTCTGAGGAGCAGTCACACTTTATGACAAGTTTTTCTGTATGTTTGCTAACATTATGAAAAAGGAAGACTTTAGTTCATTATTTGGCTAAAATAATATTTTTATATATTTTTTTCCATATATCAAAGCTAAAATTTGTATGATTCAATTTCTTTATTTCCTGGTCCACTCATGTTAGAAATGCATATATGCAGATAATCATCAGAAGAAATTTGTAATCTTTAGAAAATATTCAATCAAGACACTACAGGAAGATATCTCTGGACATCAGAAATAGGCTTTATATGGGCAGTAACTTTAGTAGCTAAGTATTTAGGGACATTATCGAGAATTAGTTCTTCTAGGGCACATGATCCACCTACTGCCTGAGTGAACCTTCCCAAGAAAAATCTAGAGCTTTACTCAGAGCAAACATTACTCCATTCCAAAGATAAAAAAGGACAGCTGCAATTGATGACTACAAAAAAAAAAAGGGTCAAGATACACGGATTTGTTTAGATCAGTGACCTTGATTGCCTTAAAGTGTTATGAAACCACATTAAAAGACTTGGTTTACCGAAATTGTTTTTGCATGTCAGGAAAATAGTGGATAATGACAATGTATTATTTAGATTTTCAAAAAACCTTTGACAAGGAAGTGTTATAGATGGTAGGATAAAAAGGACTGGTATGGATTAATAAGTTGCTAGCAACCCACAAAGTCACGGCATAAATAATTAAACAGTTTTCAACTTCAGAAAAAGTTAATGGTAGTCTGATCCAGGGTATGTAAACAGGTAAAATTATAATGTTTGTTAATGTTAAATTATTTTTTCTAAAACAGATATTAACTGAGATTTAACAAAATTTGCGGATGACTATGGTCTATGCTTTCAAGCAGGACTCGTTCCCAGAACAAAGAGGTCTGAATCTCTTTTTATTCTGCATTTTTTTTAAAGATAGGAACACAGTACTGAGAACACTAGTCAGTGATATTCATAGTCTTTTTAGTCCAGGAAACTATTGTGACACTACTGATATCGGTCGGAGTTTGAATTTAAGAGGAACAGAATTTTAGATTAAATGTTTGTATTTCTTCTGTTTGAAGGCTGCTCACACTGGAGGCCCTTTAACTTTGTGGACTTTGTTGATGCAGTTCATATGTAGAAAACATTTTTTTTTTTTTTTATTAGCTTTTGGAGTTTGAGAGGTTTAAGCCTAAATAGAGAAAACATTGAATTTCATTAATGAAGTTATGTTTCTCTATCTTCAAAAAGATGCTTTAATTTCTTATTACCTCGTATATTTACTAAATAGGTTTATATTCTGCTGTGAAAGCTGACTCTCATAAATCACACAGTAAGACTATCCGTTATTGGAAAATATTAGATCAAGCATGCACAACAAATTGCTGATTTTTTTTTTCAGATTCTTGTATATTTCCAGTCAGATGAGGTATGCAAAAAGAAATCAGCATACCAATCTCAGTCTCTACAAAACTGTGATAGATGCTTGAAATATGTTTCAATTTTTCACTGCACAACAGATAAGCAAAGATATACTGTAAGAGTGAACCAATATCTGTTGTATTACAGCACACTAGAATGGTGAAAAATTATTAATCAAGGAAACAAAAACCAAAACAGAACCAGAAAGCACCTTCCCCAAACCCCTCCCTTCTTCTCAGGCTCAACATCACTCCCTATATTCTATACCTCCTTCTCCCAAGCAGTGCAAGGAGGATGGGGAATGGGGGGTTGTGGTCAGTTCAGCACACATTGTCTCTGTTGCTCCTTCCTTCCCATGCTCTTTCCCTGCTCCAGCGTGGGGTCCGATCTACAGGAGACAGTCCTCCACAAACTTCTCCAATTTGGATCCTTCCCATGGGCTGCAGTTCTTCACAGACTGCTCCAGCATTGGTCTTTTCCATTGGGTGAAGTCCATCAGGAATGGACTGCCCCACTGTGCATCCCCCATGGGATCGCAAGTCTTGCCAGCAAATCTGCTCCAGTTGTGGCTCCTCTCTCCATGGGTTCACTGTCCAGACAGGAACCTGTTACAGAGTGGGCTTTCCACAGAGTCACAGCCTCCTTTAGGGCATCCACCTGCCCCAGCATGGAGTCCTCCATGGGCTGCAGAGGGACAACTTGCTTCACTATGGTCTTTGCCACAGGACTGCAGGGGAACCTCTGCTCCAGTACGTGGACCACCTTCTTCCTCTCCTTCTTCACTGACCTTGGTTTCTGCAGGGCTATTTCTCTCATATATTCTCACTCCTCTTTTAGAGCTGCTGTTGTGCAGCAGTTTTTACCCCTTCATAAATATGTTATCACAGAGGCACTACTAACATCATTGGTTGGTGCAGTTTTGGCCAGCAGCAGGTCCATCTTGGAGTTGGCTGGAACTGGATCTATCAAACCTGGGGGAAGCTTCTGCCGTCTTCTCACAGAAGACACCCCTGCAGCCCCTCACTACCGAAACCTTTCCGTGCAAACCCAATGTCCTTGCCAAATGTACTCCCTTCCTGCTTATACCTATCCAGAATGTTTCTGCAAAGATCATTTTCCAAACCTTTCACCTTGTTCATGACACACTTCTATTTCAGTCCTCTTCTGTTCCCTTTTTGCTACCACCTCAAGCAGATGTTTTTCTTCTATCTCTATGTTTTTTCTCTATATTTGAATCATATCCAGTACAATAGGGTCTGGTCCTTACTAAACACTACATATGTAAATGTAAATACAGCAGCATTACAATTACAACTGTCAAAACCAATGATTCCAATTATATATTTTTCTAGACTTTTAAAAAAAGTCAGAAGGAAATATTTATGTTTGCCATGGAAATACACAGTTGGAATGATCTAGTATATCAACACTGTTGCAAAGGTCTACACCTCTTCCCTCAAGTCAGAAGCTTGGGTTATTGTGCAAAAATACAGCAGTCATACATAAATGTCTAATATTGCTACTAGAGTCTATTATCAATTACACTATTGATGATAATTATTACTCTTGTTAAGCAGATTTTGTTAACTAAATGTGAGAGGCATTAGGAAAACATGCTGGAAGATGCCACCTTTATCCTTGTTCTGAGGACAGAAACTGCAAATGTACCTCTGTTCTGCAGAGTCCAATGGGAAAAGAAATGCCTGTTCCATTATATATTAATATGAAATACTTCCTCCTTCAGTTTTGTGTGTTTCCAGCTTGAATGTTTCAACATTAAAACAAAGACAGCTCTAAGTTAACACTGAAAGCAATCAGACAAGGATTAAATTCCTGGTATAGATCATCAGCACTGTCTCAAAAAGTTACTATTTTACAGCTGAAGAACTCCTTCAACTCATACTTGGTGACAAATGTGTATTGCCTGTGAAGAAGGGAATCAAAATGCATAACCTCTATAGAAGGTGAGGAGATAAGGTTGCAGGAACCCAAGTAAAGATACCTTGAGTGACCAGGTTACAAGTCTGGGAAGACTTTCACATGAGCAGAGGGCATAAGGTACAAGACAGACATGTTCCTTTCTATTCATAAGTAAAGGTCAGGACAATGAAAGATTAAACAGTTACATGATTCCTTTTTAATTTCTACCTTTGTCCAAAACATATCAGATGACCTCCAGAAGTGCCTTCCAAATTATGTTATTCCATGCTATACTGTGATCTACAGATGGAAGAACAAATAAGGTATTAAGAGAATTTTCTTCTCAGTCATTTGGAGCATCCCACAGCAACCAAAAGGGAGTCATGCTTGGTATTCAGTGGGCTGTGATGAGTCACAGAGTGGGAGAAAGTCATGAACTGTGGAAATCCAACCTGAGAGCTGGGACATCTGTGGATTCATTACACGCAACACTAAAAACTGTCAGCAGCACAGACATTGTAGTGACTGCAACACCATACAAAATTGCCATTACTGAGCTGAAAGGCCTTTGTCCTTTCCAGTTTCTGATCACACACCAAGTGCTAGATCAGAAACTCTGAGCTATTGTGCATCTAGCAGAGAAGAACTGTGATATTTTTATACTTACTTTTCAAAATGGGTCTACTTATTAAGTCAAAATAAAACAGTAGGAAACATTCAATTGCTGAAGTACATAGTAGTCTGCTTTATTTTGGGGTTTTTTTGACAGGAAAAAAGGAGTTCACCTGATCTTGTTCCTTTTGTCCTGAATTAAAAACATAATACTCCACTTAGGTTATCACTTACCTGCCATGGTTATAATTAAAAAGAAACTGATGAACTTTACAAACAAGTAAACAGCCAGGAAAAGAAAACTAAGCACTCAGCTAAAACGTATATCGTTTTTGTCATTGTTGATGTGGTTTTAATAACACATCCTTTGTCATATGACATCAGTGGATTTTGAATGTTTACTAAGTTATATGAATTTCATATCATTAATCTATCCATATTTTTCACATTTTACTAAAAATGCATTTTTATATTTTAAGGAAGCAGGAGAGGAGTGAATGACTCCAGACAAGCCCATAAAGTTACTGTATTTTTGTTAATATTTTCTATGCCTTTTAACCCTCAACTGTGTTGCTATCATCCAGAGGTAGAAGCAGGCCAAAAGATAAGCTGTTTCTAGGTATAATCATATATAATCTTTCTTCCCAAAGCTAAAAATACCTTGTTCTAGAAGCATACTTTGGCATTTGAATCAGCCTCACTGGCTCTATTTTTTTAACTGTGTGAACACCTTACAAAGTTTCATCTTAGCAGAAAGCTTTAGGGGGAACATAGTGATGAGGAATTGGGGAAAAACAGAGCAAAATAAAGTGAAAAGAAAGAAGAAATAAAGCACTCAAAATACAGAGTAGAGTGGACATGGATAAAGCCATGTAAGAGATAGGTTGTCTGTAAGTGATCTTTTGAATGGTAAATTTGGAGATATAGTATACAGTCTTTAACTTTGTGTCATTTTGGATGGCTAGTTATTATATGTGCTATGAAACAGTCATGACTAATCTGCATTAGAAGATGTGTCATTTTGACTGTAGGGATGTCAAGGAACGAAGAACAAATGACATACGTATCACAGAACGCTTGAAAGGAGTAGGACAATTTTCTTCTAAATTAATAAATCGTAATAATTTCTTCTGGATTTTGGGGTGGTGGTGTTTGTTTGTTTGTTTTGTCTCTAAACAAGCAGGATATGCCTTGAGATGTTTCAGTTTAATAAAACAAAGGCAAAGAAAAAATACAGTCACCCAAAAATGATCCACCTGTCTGAGTTTCCGTATTTCCCTTTTCAACACTCTTTCTCTGATTTCAGAGCTACTACGGGTATAATAAGTGCTGGTCTTTATTCTGATTTTGCTACTGTTGAAACTGATATTATCTGTGGTCTGTCCAATGTGACTTCTAGAAAGCCAAGGAATTTGAGCAAATTTACATACTGGATCTTAAAACACCAGGCTTTAAAAAGCCTGTAAACAATTGTAAACAATGCAGTGTCCTGAACATGTCACAATGATCTTCAGAAAATCCACAAGATGACTTCTTTTTTATTGTTTCATCTACAAACCAGATTATATGACAGGCTCAGTCAACATGAGTTTATGAAAGGCAGGTCCTACTTGACAAATCTGATCTCCTTCTATGACGGAGTGACCTGCTTATTGGATGAGGGAAAGGATGTAGGTATTGCCTACGTGGACTTTGGTAAGGCCTTTGACACCGTTTCCCAGGCATTCTCCTGTCAAATCCGGCTGCTCGTGGCTTGGATGGGCACATGTTTCGCTGGGTAAAAATCTGACTGGATGGCCAGGCCCAAAGAGCTGTGGTGAATGGAGTTAAACGCAGTTGGTGGCTGGTCATGAGTGGTGTCTCCCAGGGTTCAGTTTCAGGGCCACTCCTGTTTAACATCTTTATTGATGATCTAGACGAGGTGACCGAGTGCACCCTCAGTAAGTTTGCAGATGACACCAAGTTGGGTGGGAGTGTTGATCTGCTCGAGGGTAGGGAGGCTCTGCAGAGAGACCTGGACAGGCTGGAGCGATGGGCTGAGACCAACTGGAGGAGCTTCAATAAGGCCAAATGCCGGGTGCTGCACTTGGGCCACAACAACCCCCAGCAGCGCTACAGGCTTGGGGAGGAGTGGCTGGAGAGCTGCCAGTCAGAGAGGGACCTGGGGGTGTGGATTGACAGCTGGCTGAACAGGAGCCAGCAGTGTGCCCAGGTGGCCAAGAAGGCCAATAGCATCCTAGCCTGTATCAGAAATAGCGTGGCCAGCAGGGACAGGGAAGTGATCTTGCCCCCGTACTTGGCACTGGTGAGGCCGCACCTCGATTCCTGTGTTCAGTTTTGGGCCCCTCACTACAAAAAGACATTGAATTACTCGAACGTGTCCAGAGAAGGGCAACGAAGCTGGTGCAGGGTCTGGAGAATATGTCCTACGAGGAGCGGCTGAGGGAACTGGGGTTTTTTAGTCTGGAGAAGAGTCTGAGGGGAGACCTCATTGCCCTCTACAACTACCTGAAAGGAGGTTGCAGAGACCTGGGGATGAGTCTCTTTAACCAAGTAACGAGCGATAGCACAAGAAGGAATGGCCTCAAGCTGCACCAGGGAAGGTTTAGCCTGGATATTAGGAAGCATTTCTTTACAGAACGGGTTGTTAAGCATTGAAATGAGCTGCCGAGGGAGGTGGTGGTGTCCCCACCCCTGGAGGGGTTTAAGAGCTTAGGGATATGGTGTAGTTGGGAACTGTCAGTGTTATTTTAATGGTTGGACTAGAACACAGAATCACAGAATCATCTAGTTTGGAAAAGACCTTGAAGATCATCCAGTCCAACCATCAACCCAACATTAACAGTTCCCAACTACACCATAGATGATCTTCAAGGTCTTTTCCAATCTAGATGATTCTGCAATTCTGTGATATCAAAACAGGTGAAAAATGCACACTCTGTATCAGTATGATTGCATTAATCTTCCCTGCATATCAATAATACAGTCCTAATCTGAGCAACAAGAAAATTTGTCAGGGACTTTAGAAACAAACAAACAAAAAAACCACTCACAAATAGTGAAACAGCTCACAAATAATTTTTTCAAGGTTGTAAACTTAGATCCTACTGAACTCTTTTTTCCTTCTCTATTTCTCATAGTTTTAAATGCTTTTCCTGAACCCTAGATTTTATCCCCTCAGAATATCTTTTCTAACTACAGTATGTTATCTTTTCTACAATACAGTAACAGTTTAGCAAGTAAAATATTTGCTATTATTCTCTGAAGCTTAAATAATGGAACATATTTAAATTCTCCTTAAAAATATTTTTTTCTGAGGGAAAACTAAAGGCCTCATGAATTGCTTGGGAATCAACAGAGGGATTGTGGTTACAGATGAGGCAAACTTGACTGTAGCAGAGCTTAGCCAAATAAATATTTTTAAAAATCACAATATTTTTTGCACTGAGGATTGTGTGGTAATAACTTCACTTGTGAGATTTCTAGTATTTTCTGAACTTAGACTATTCCAACAAATATTGTTCAGCAAAACATAAGGAGCTCCTCATTAAAGACTTTATTCTTGGAAAAGACCCTCAAGAAGTATTAATTCTGTCCAATAAACATCAGTACATAAAAGATGTCATGCTATGGTTTGAGAGTTACCTTCTCCTATAAACACTTGGGGCTAGAGAATTTAAAATGAAGAAGTATTTGAAGTATTTAAGTATTTAAAATGGGGGGAGAGTGGTAAAATGTGTTGGAGAGTTAGCTTTGAGTTTGTACAAAAATATCTTTGATTTATGGGTTTGAAAACTAGACTGACATATCTAAGTGATAACAGAGCAGGAATAGCTAACGATCTTTAGAAATTCCCAACTGATTGGCTACCAGTCCCCAGGCAACAATCTCTGAGAAAAGTATTGAGTATTAAAACCAAATGTTTCTTTAAGAAATTAAAACTAAAATGAAGAGAGATTAAATTAATGGATTACTCAGTTTAAAAAAAAGACATTTTACCTACAGATGTCCATGTTTATTAAAAGGTGTCTTTTGCGGAGTATGGTTCAAAAATAGAACAAAGTCTTTTGCAAATATAAATATTAAGGACATGTTGAATACAAACACAAAGATTTTTATCCCTTTGGACTCAGTAAGAGCTGGATTAAATATCTTTGAATTTTTTTGAGTGTTGGTCACTGAATTCCCCCCAGCTTCCCTGTGCCTTGGCAAATTACAGCCCAGATTCCTAATCAAGATCCATAACACATAAATATATAAAGATGATACTGTGTTTCAAGTTACCTTAAATCAAAACAATAACTGTTTTGCTGAGGGGAACAGGGTTATTTACCAAAGCTAACTGTAGTTCAGCTCTCTCCCTATTCACTGGACAACAAAAGAGGCTTCTTGAAGACCTCACTTTAAACGATGAGTTACTTTCTGTGCTCTGTCTCTTTTCTTTGGCTTTGCAGGGAGTGTAGAGGAACAATTCCACTAAGATAAAATATCCCTTTGTTAACATTCCCTTCATCTCCCCTTCTGTGCATTTGGAAAATTTGAATACAGCTTCTTGGACATATAAAATGAATATGTATTACTCTCTCTTTTCCAGTATACCATAATGTACATAATGTACATAAGTAAATAATCCTTCACCAGTATATAACTAATTTGCCTAAGGAAAACAAAACCTGTCTTGACAGCAGTTTTCCTCTCTTTGAGTAATATGTTTGCTTTGGCTAAATCATTAGCTCCACCAAATTAGCTCTTTTATTAATGTCGCTTGGCAACTGAAAACCAAGTGGTTAATATATAGATAACGAAAGAAACATTGGCTTATATGAAAGAGGATTTAATTCACTTGATATTTTAGATATTCAGCTTCTTTTCCTAAGAATGGCAGAACTGGGTTCAGTTTATTGCTCACTAAGAATCTGCTTCATCGTGAAAAAAACCTTCAATGATATAACTCATCTAGTACTACTTACATGGAAGGTGAACTGAAAGTTGAAAATAAATCTTTTGCCTCAAATCACAGAAAGCTGAGAAAAGCCAACATTTTCAGAAGTCTTATGTTTGCAGGTGTGCATCCAGGCTTTTGAATGACCGCAGGTACCATTCTAAATGTTAATGGTGCATGGGAGAACATTATAATGGCAACACAAACTCTGGAACTGTAAGAGAGCACCAGACGTGGTGATAGTGGTATAGCTGTGTATAGAGCTCTACAGTCCTGCTTAGAGAAAGGTCTAAAGAAACCTGTTTGAGGGTCAATTAGCCAGTCCACTGCCTTCCACCTGGGCAGCTATACCACTTCTGTAGCACAAGCTCTACACAACACTGAACTATGCAATAAGAACATACATGATAGACTTACCAGATCATTTAAAAAGCCTTATATACCAGTATGACAATGCTGCGCTCTATCGTGTTAGGATGCCTTAGCCTGATTTTCAAAGTTTCTGGGAATCTGACAACTTTTACCAGGGACAACAATGCTGAGAAACTCTGGAAATCCTTTCTTTTCATTTAAGTTCTTAAAAACTCCTGCAGAAGGACATTTATTTTATTAAAACTACTGGTGCAGTGGTGGAAAGAAAGTTTTCAGGAACATAATCCTTCAAGACTTTCTATTTACTCAGTAATACAGATGCTGAAGTATTTAGAAGGTGGCCACCTATACAACTCTGTCCAGTCTAAAATACACAGTCTACATATTCAGAATGGAAATTCCTGCTAGAGATCCTTTAAGAATAGGAGTACAAGAGACAAAAAAAACCAACCAAACAAACAAACAAACAAAACCAAAACAAAAAACCACACACAACAACAAACCAAACAAAAAAACCCAACAACAAAAAAATTACCACTGCATCTTTTACCCAAGACCAATTTTCTCAGAACAGTGACAAAAAGTTATGTCTATGACAGTTATTATAGTCATTTCAGGAGCCTGCTTTCTCTCACAATGAAGCATAGGTTTATTGTAAGTACTTAAGAGTTTTCAGATCTGTGTAAGGAGTTACATGGTTGTATTCTTAGCTTCCTTAGGAGATGTGGAAAATACTAGACAGCGATTTCTTGATCATCAGATACTATCAATACTAAGCTCCATCACTGGCATGAGCCAAAAGCTCTATTCACACTAGTTACACTCCAGTTATAACTCATTGATATTCTTTATCTTTAGTATCTTTAAGATACTATACACTGACTTAAAAAGCAAACCAGAAAGTTATACAGAAAAAAATCTGGGTGTGGTCACAATAAGCAAAAGACCAAGCAATACTAGAAAAAGAAGTTTGTTGATAGATGATACATATCCATCTTGATCTTATTATTCAAAAAAGTGTCATACTGGAAACAGGTCCATGCTCAGTTATGGCAGATATTAACTCTAATAAACTAGTCTTTATAATAGAGGAAAAGTGAAGTGGGATAAAGTCCTCTACTTCTTTCAGTCTCACTAAAGTTATGTTGCACCTAAAGCAACATCAGCAGGAATCTTAATCAAAAATGAAAGCTGGGTGGCAGCAAGACTATTAAGAAAGAAACATGACTCATATTATTTGCTGCTTAATGGAGTGAGGAAATGTATTTGGGGGTCTTATTTTTAAGCAACTTCCAGCACTTCATGAATTATTTATATGTCTCTCCTATGTAATTTACACAGAGGTTATCGGTACTCATCAACAGACAATATTTGATGTACCATGAGGCATCATTTCCCACATCCACAGTGGTACAATTTCAGTTGTAAGTTGTGTTAGTTTTTTTGTTAACCACAATGTCATGTAACGAATTTGGACAACACGTGGCAGCATAGGGAAACTGGAACTAGTAATAATACAAATTGTATTGATTTCCAAATATCACATAATGTCTGATGGTATAATGTATCAACACCTTAATGACAATTCATTTCTGAGATTACAGATTGTTTATTCTAACCAAACAGGTAGATATTATAGCATTTTTACATCCCTTCAGTAAGCATATATTTAAAAAAAAAAATCTTTAGTGGAAGCTTGTTGAAAATAAGTCTACTTTGTGGCAAACTATATCATGGCATATAATTATAGAGAGGTCAGCAGTATAGCTTTCACATAGATCAATACTTTTAGATTCCCAGCAAAATTCTCTCTTTGTTTTTGCGATATAAATGAAGTTTTCATGTCCAATTCGCTCAGATAGGGTAGATTGCCTCATGTCAAGATTTAGATGAAGTTGTTGAGTTTGTTCAAATATCTGAAGAATAAGAGAAAGAAAATAGAGGAAGAGGTGAGAGTCACCTAGACAACTATTTAGTCACAGTATGAACTATCAGAGTTTTTAGAAAATATTTTAAAAGCCCTATAAAACATACAATAATACTTCATAAGATCAAAATTTTATAATTTTGGTAAGCAAAAACTTTGAGGTCTATCTTACCTTTTTTTTCGAATAATGCTTCTGGTAAAGGTATGCAAGAAGACCACTCTGCTCAACAGCCCTTTCTCTTTGCTGTCACTGCACTGTTCTTGGCTCCACTTCCTGAAAAATAAGGCTAGCTTCCTATAAATAACCACATAACAAGTTTTTTATGTAAAAGCTTTCCAGGAAAAAAATCTCATGTTTGAAAATGCAGTGCAGTCTTGTTTAGTTTTATATTGTGTTCAGTCTGTGCTGAGCATAATTTTGAAGTTACACTAACCATCTAGGAGAAAATTCTGATCTCTTTGACTTACTTGGCTCCATAACTTGTAGCTTGGAGATGCCATTAAAAATAGAGTTTGTACTTACTGCTGTGACAAAGCTGTATCTAAGATAGCTACAAGTTCTTTATGTTCCCAGATTTGTTGTAGTAATGGCAACCACAAAGTAACTGTATGATAACATTTGGCATATATTCCTTTGAAATTACTTCCACAACATGTGTGTGGTTAACAAATGCCATATGATCCACTAAACCTGATACTGTTCTATATCTATAAACCAGTTACTGGTTTATATACTGTTATAGCATTCAGGAACATTACTTTAAATTTCTACCTTTTTTAATACTTTTTTTTTAAAAAGTATGTCTCTTTTCAAGCAATTTGTTTTTACTATGACTGGTTATGCTTTAAAAAGAGATGTAATTATCACATACATCATGTGTGCATTAATATGTAAAGAGAAGCTATATCTTCATTCTGAATCCTCACATGATCATCCTCCCTTCTTTCATTTGAACTACTTTAATACTTATTTTCAAGCAATTTCCTCTAAGTTTACAAGGCAGAGGTATTTGAAGTTAAAATAAAGCTTTCTCTTGAAAATTAACTTGAAATAACACAGGTATGACAAGCAACAAGACAATTCTAAATTTGAGGTGTAAGGGATGGGCTGAAACAGAAGAAATTAGTTGTAACCTAGAACAATGATTTTCCTACCTTTAATTACAGATATCTCAATAAAGTCCACCAAGGAGAAGAAAAAAAAAAAAATCATGTTGTAAATCCTTATGCTCCATGTGAGAATGTTCCAGTAAATACTTGTGGTGGTTTGATCTTGGCTAAAGTCCAGGTACTTACCAAGTTGCTCTATCATTTCCCCCCTCTTCCCCTTTTTTTCTCAACAGGACAAGGAGGAGAAAGAAAATAAGATAGGAAGAAAAAATCCCCAACCCTTGTGGATAAAACAAAAGCAGTTTTAATATAAGCAAAGCAAAGAAAAGGTCCACACATGGAAGAAAAAAAAAAAAAAAAAGAAAAAATATTTATTCTCTACTTCCCATTAACAGGCAATGTCAGGCCTTCTCAGGAAGCAGGGCTCCAACAGGCGTAGTAGTTTCCTCAGAGGACCAAGGGTGACCCCAACCCCTTCCTCTTTTTTTCCAGCTTTATACTTGAGCAGACATCACATGGTATGGAATATCCCTTTGGTCAGTTCAGGTCAGCTGTCCTGGTTGTGTCCCCTCCCAAGATCTTGCCCACCCTGTCCCACTGCAGGGGGGGAAATGTTGGAAAGGGCCTTGGTGTTGTGTAAGCACTACTCAACAGTAGCCACAACACCAGTGTGCTATCAACACCCTGCCTGCTCCCAACATAAAACACAGCACCATGAGGGCTGCTCTAGGGGAAAACCAATTCCGGCTCAGCCAGACCCAGTACAGTCTCCACTGCTTATTCCATACCATTTACGTCATGCCCAGGTCCCACATAACACTCATTTATCCATTCCGCAAGCTTTCTTCACTCCTCCAGATGTTCAGTGACTTGACTCCCATCTGTCAAGATGGATGTTCAGGACAGGAGCGGTATGTTTGACTGTTGGACTCCAGCACCAGCTAGGTTTGGGTCATCATGGCACGTATCTGGTTCAGTCTTCATTTTTCCTACTTCCTTCATCACGTCCTGCAACATACAACTCACAACACAGATTATTTTCCCCCCAAGGTTAAATGTCCTTGAGGCACACACTGAGTAGCCCCATTCTCCCGCATTACCCACCAAGTACATCCAGGTCCCTGAGCAAAAACAATCCCATGAGTGGGCTTGCCTTTTCCCAAAGGAAGAGCAATCCACACTGCCTTCCCCAGCCATTTCCCTGTGTGTACTACAGGGACCTTATCTCCTCCCACAGTATGAAGGGGTTTGGTTTGGGCAGGACCAGGACGGTTAACAGATCCTCTGGTGTTGATCAGCCAAGTGGCTTCTGCTAAATTTACATCCCAGTGCTTCCATCCCCCATTGTCCAATGCTCTCAACATAGTCTTCAGCAGTCCATTATATCTTTCAATCTTTCCAGACGCTTGTGGGTAATAAGGGATGTGATACACCCACTCAATGCCGTGTTTCTTTGACCAGGAGTTGATAAGATTATTTCGAAAATGGGTCCCATTGTCTGACTCGATTCTTTCAGGAGTACCATGTCGCCACAAAATTTGCCTTTCAAGACCTAAGATGGTATTTCGGGCAGTGGCATGATTTACAGGGTACGTTTCAAGCCACCCAGTAGTTGCTTCTACCATGGTGAGTATGTAGCGCTTGCCTTGGCGTGTTCGTGGCAATGGACCAATATAGTCAATTTGCCAGGCCTCACCATATTGAAAACTCAGCCATCGCCCTCTGTTCCAGGGAGACTTTACTCGTGTGGCTCGCTTGATTGCAGCACACGTTTCACATTCATGAGTGACCTGTGAGATGGCCTCCATGGTCAGGTCCACCCCTCGATCACGAGCCCATCTGTACGTTGCATCTCTCCCGAGATGCCCTGATGTTTCATGGGCCCATCGAGCTACAAATAGCTCACCCTTGCGCTCCCAGTCCAGGTCCAGCTGAGCTACTTCAATTCTGGCAGCCTTGTCTACTTGCTCATTGTTTTGATGTTCTTCGGTGGCACGGCTTTTGGGCACGTGAGCATCTACATGACGTACCTTTAGAGCCACGTTTTCCACTCGGGCAGCGATGTCCTGCCACAATGCGGCAGCCCAGATGGGTTTACCTCTGCGCTGCCAATTGGTCTTCTTCCACTCCTGTAGCCACCCCCACAGGGCGTTAGCCACCATCCAGGAGTCAGTGTAGAGATACAGTACTGGCCACTTTTCTCGTTCAGCAATCTTTAGGGCTAGTTGGATCGCTTTTACTTCTGCAAACTGACTTGACTCGCCCTCTCCTTCAGTGGCCTCAATGACTTGTCTTGTGGGACTCCACACAGCAGCTTTCCACTTCCGATGGTTTCCTACCACACGACAGGATCCATCAGTAAACAGGGCATACCGCCTTTCATCTTCTGGTAACTCGTTATATGGCGGTGCCTCTTGGGCACGAGCCACCTCCTCAGGCAGCGCTCCAAAATCTCTACCTTCTGGCCAGTCCATGATCTCTTCCAGTATCCCTGGACGGTTGGGTTTTCCCAATCGAGCTCGTTGCGTGATTAACGCCACCCATTTACTCCAGGTAGCACTGGTTGCATGGTGCGTAGAAGGGATGTTTCCTTTGAACATCCAATGTAATACAGGCAATCGTGGTGCCAAGAGGAGCTGTCCTTCTGTACCAACAACTTCTGAAGCAGCTCAAATCCCCTCATATGCTGCCAGTATCTCCTTTTCTGTTGAAGTGTAGTGAGCTTTTGATCCTCAACATCCCCAGCTCCAAAATCCTAATGGTTGACCTTGAAGTTTCACCTGGTATCTTCTGCCAGAAGCTCCATGTGAGGCCATGCTCCCCAGTTGATGTGTAAAGTACATTTTGCACAGCTGGTCCTGTCCAAACAGCCCCAAGAGCTACTACCCGAGCTATCTCCTATTTGATGTGCTCAAAGGCTTGTAGTTGCTCAAGACCCTATTCAAAATGGTTCTTCTTTCGGGTTACTTAATAGAGAGGGCTCACAAGCTGACTGTAACCTGGAATATGCATTCTCCAAAATCCCACAAGCCCTATGAAAGCTTGTGTTACCTTCTTGTTTGTTGGTGGAGACATAGTTGCTATCTTGTTGCCCACATCCATAGGCACATGATGGCATCCATCTTGCCATTTTATTCCCAAGAACTGAATCTCTTGTGCTGGTGCCTTGACCTTCTTTTCCTTTATGGCAAACCCAGCTTTCAGAAGAATCTCAATTACTCTAGCCACAACACCAGTGTGCCATCAACACCCTGCCAGCTCCCAACATAAAACACAGCACCATGAGGACTGCTACAGGGGAAAACCAATTCCGGCTCAGCCAGACCCAGTACAATGCTCATGAGAGAAAAGTCTAACATGTTTAGTAAAACTTTCTGCACTGAGTAACTCTTCTTCACAGGCGGAATTAGGGTTCTGAAATCATTACCTTCTCATCACAATTAATTGCACATAACTTTATTTGATCCAATTCATGTCTCTTTCAGAAATTACAATTATTGCCATCGTTAAGTGAAATGTATAGCCTTTGAATTTCAAAAGTAACAAAAGAACTGTTATCTGCATTTTATGCCATAAAGCACGTTGGTTAAATCAAGAGGAATGACCAGAGAACTAATCAGCAATTATTCTGCAAAATTCTTTCTTACTCTCCCTACTATGTTTGGTTTTTGTTACGTACAGTTCTCTTGTTACATCAGCAGACTGTCAAATCTGTACTAAGGGATATTTTCTAAATCTGGATTTTCAGCTACCTTCTTATCTGTGAATAAATATTTTACTATCTTTCATTTCATTTAGGGTCTGTGAAAAAGCCATATTGACAGCACAGGAAATTGCAGTCTTACTTTTATCTACCAACAGGTACAGCCTGAGCAGTAGTGTTATGAGCTTTCTCAAACTCCTTTCTAGAAGTCTACTGCAGAGGAATAGTGTATCTTAAAAATTGAGAGATTTGTTCACCTTGTGTACCATACAACAGGTTGGTTAACTCTATTATTTGATGTTAGTTAGAGCTGAAAAAGGTGGTAGAATCTGGACCAGGGAAGACAATCTTAATTTCTAAGAAATCTAATTACTTTCTTCCAAAGATTTCTACATAGGATGAAAGTAGGAACTCTAAAATCAGAACACTGAAACAATAGCCAATTTTATTTTAAAATATTTTAATTAAGCTGAAGATAATTGTTTTACACAGAATGGTCCACTGGTTATGTCAATGACTCATTAGTTAAGAACATGGTACACGGCACAGAATGCACTCAGTAGAAAAAATTTTCATTCCAAGCTACGCTATTTCAGTTGGATTCATGGTTGCTGTTGTAGTAAGTCAGATCTGGATTCAAGTACGAGTCTGCAGCACTGAGACCATGAACTGTTGCCACCTAGAAAAAAACTGAAAATCCTTAATAAATACCATTTATTGCTATCTTCACATTCAAAAATGTTGTAGAGCAGCAGCTGGTGGTGGCAGCATCCCAAGGCAATAAAGTATCCAGGAAGCATGTCAGTGCAGGAGTAGATAAGCCATTTGAATAGAAATCAGACACTGAAGAACATGTGTTATGTTGGTAAATTTTATGCATAGGAAATGGTAGTTTTGAGGACTGTTCCCAGCCCATAGGCTGACCACAAACTGTGTGAACTACCCTGAGCAATGGATGGTCTATAATTATAAAGCCTTGGATTTGAAGACTAAAGGCTTGCTTTCTGATCTTTTCTGGTTTTCCGGGTTATTCAGATGTGGAGGTATATCTAATTCAACATATGTCATTTAGCATGCAACAGCAGCTGTGCTAGTCACTGTTTTAGAATTAGTCCATGCCCTTTTCCCATAAAGAAGATAGTCTCTGTTCAAAGAGCTACAACTCTTGATACAGATCCATGAGAAAAACGACAAGTTCTTGTGATAGATGACAGCATCATTTCTATGTTTTTGTAAATACTTTAACTTCCTCGAGAGATGGATTGAAATAGTAAGATCCATTGTACAGAAAAAATATAACAGAAGTTTCACTGTCCCAATAGAATGAATGTCACAGGATAACCTCTCCACTGTAGTGTCTCATTGCAGAGTGTGCATACATGAGGCCAGATATCATGTGCATGGGAGTTCACATTATTAGTATGAATACTAATATTAATACCATAAGAGGATTTAGTTCTTAAAACAAACAAAGAAAACAAAAAACTCACAAACCAGTATTAACAGGCATATTTTAATGAATATTGTAATTAGAACAGGTTTGAGAGACTCTGGCTTCTCCTATCTGTCCACTAGAGAACTGTGCTACAAAGGAATTAAGTAAACCTCATCTCGTTAGTTTCAGTTTCAAGTGCAAGTTAAAAACTAGTAATAGAAAACTGCAAAAGCAATGGTGATTTCTTCTGTTAGCCATGTTTAACAATCAGACATTTGGATCCTTTTGATCTCACCATTTTGCTTCAGAGTTTTGCATATCTCGTAACCATTGAACTACACAGAGCGGTATGGATGTGATGCATCTAATAGCACTGTAGTTTCTCCTGCTGCTGCAGTGTTTGGAGCTCCATCAGTCCAGGGGAGCTTCATAACTCTAGAGCATCTAACTCTGCCAGTGCATTTACATATAGCTGCTGAGGATCACCATGGGCAAACAAGCCCCAGGAGCCTGAGAATTAGTAGCTAAACGGCTATAACAGCTGTAATTTCAGTCTAGCACAATCCAGTCAAATCTGCCTTTATCTTGAACCCTTCAAGCTCCATCTTGGGTGCCAAAAAGAACTGCTGCCATTTAACCCCAGCAAGCAGCTAAGCCCCACAGAACAGCCTGCTCACTCCCCGATATTGAGATGAGAGAGAGTCAGAGGGGTAAAAGTGCAAAAACTTGTGAGTTTAGATAAAGACAGTTTAAAAGGTAAATAAAAAGCTGCAGGCACAAAAAAAGCAAAATAAAGAATTCATTCACTTCTTACGGGCAGACAGGTGTCCAGAAATTTTCTGGAAAACAGGGCTTCATCACACATAATGATTACTTGGGAAGAAAAAATCCACAACTCCAAATGTTCCCCCTTCACCCTTCTTCCCCATAGCTTGTGTTACTAAACATGATGTCACATGGTATGGCATATCCCTTTGGTCAGATGGGGTCAGCTGCCCCAGCTGTGGCTCCTCCCAGCTTCTTATGCACCCCTGGCAAGGACATAGTCTCTCCATTCTCCATTCTCCCTTCTTGCATAAACTTCATAAGGTTTGGCAAGATAGATGAAGATATTGCTGTTACTTTACTCCATCAAGAGAAGATCAGAAATATAATCACTGAGGTCAGCTGAATCAAAATTATATAAAAATAATAAGACCATTGGATGGAGATGGCTAGCAAGCCCCTTTCTTGGCAGAAAGGGATCATCCTGGTAGCATACACAGAAAGAAAGGCAAAGATGTTTATTATTTCTGCATAAGGAGATTTAGTAAGATATCTTGCATAAATCTGGCATTGTTTAATTTGTTGCCTATATTGGGATCTTTCTGATGCTATTTATGGTTCCACAGCTTGTTTAACTACAAGGGGAGATGGTAGTTCATAGGTCTGTTCCCAGCTTTGATCAAAATTTCCTGAATGAGTGTGAAGAAAAAAACCTGATATTTAAAAATATGTAACAGAATCAAACCCACCACACATGATTAAATTATAATCTGAGTATAAACCTCCCTAACCACATTGCAGGAAAACTGAATTTCATTCCCAACAATTTTTATCTTTTTACCTACTTTAAAAATGTAACAAATCTAATTAGAGTGTTTTCAGCAGTATGTATTTAGGCTGAAACACCTTGTTTTAGGAAAGATGACACACTCTACAGAGATTTATCTGTTTTGAAAGCTAAATAGTTTTTGAAAACTAGGAATATGTGAAGAAATAGCATGCAGACATTATAACAGAATGGAGGGAGCTGGAGAGAATGGCAGGGAAATTTCGCATATCCATTTTCACTTCCACTCAGAAGTTACAGCAAAATGGTATTTTCATCATTTACACATATCTAGTATTTAATGTGCTTTAACTATGACTGTGTCCTTAGTAGAAGAGCAGGTCTGTTAGTTAGGTTGGAGATTATCACTAAATTTTTTGAGAGCTTCATTCCTACCTCTTTAGTTTGCAAAAGGCATGTTTTGTATTGCAAATTGATCAAAATAAACTTCAAATCCACATGCCTTTCCAAACTTAGGTATGAACATCCGTGTAAGAAACTTACTTGGCCTGTATGTGATATTTAGACCAAAAACTGTCTCTCTCATCAACTTCTATTACCATAGGTCTGCGGGTTGTTACTCCTAATGTGCTAGTTTGAGATTATCCCTAGCTGCATATATAACAAAACAACCTTTGATATTATAGCAGAACTGTGTGAATGCAGAGCAGTTCTGCTGATTTATATGAATACATCAGAAAGCTGAGTTTCCTCTTTAAATGTATCAGCTCAATTATTTTTACTGAAGATAACAATCTTAATTTTAAAATCCTTTATTTCTAATGATATAGTTGTTTTATCTTTATACTGAAGCTGGTCTAAATATTTTTAAAGCTTTAAAGAATGAACAGCACAGGAACAATATAATAAAAAATTGTAGCCATGCCTAGCATAGAAGACAGCTCTTTAATCCAAGAGAGCAAGCAAGATAGGACAGGCAGTGTGGAGAAAGAGAAATTTGAAAACTCAGCTATGGGTCGGGTGGATGTAAGTGCATTTATTTCTGTGATACAATAAAGTGTAATTATATTCAAACAACAAGAATTCCAGGAACTGTTCACAGAGTTTTGTCACAAAAAGCGTAACAACCATACTAATAAAAATAAGAAATATATTAATGTTACATTAATTACTTTCTTACTAAGTAATAAGGAATTACTAAGCATATTAAAATGTGGTGGATTCTTTCATCATTAATTATATTATCACATGTAGTCTTACCAGCACAATGTGAGTCTATCAGTCAAGCTGCCAGTGTATACATGAGACTTTTTTTATAATTTATATTATTATTTCATGTACTTTTCTGTCATCAAAAACTTCTTGATGCAATCTGATATGTGATCATGAAATCTTGGTGAGTTCTACAGACATCAATCTATTTGAATTTTCTTCTATGACTCTTCCCACATGATAAAAATTATCATGCAGTATATAACAATATTACCTGACTGGGCAGGATATCATGTACTTCCGAGTGCAGAATCTACTGAGGCTACATCTACATTGTTAAAGAAAACCACTACAAGTCTTCCTGATGTGAAGTCCAGCTGTGCCTCAGGAGATGGCATCCACAAGACCATTCCCTGAGGGCAATATAGACACAACCACACCAGCCATAGCTGCCCCTGCTCCCCTCCTGCAGAGCACTCAGGTCATCTATTAGCAGGCTCTGTATTTTTAGACAACTCTGTCTTCCTTCATGCCGCACCTCAAGGCACACAATACAGCCTTCATAACATGAGGGTTGCCAAAAAACCCTCACATTGATTCAGCCACTTTAAACTGAAACGCCCGCTGGATATAACTGTTACCTCTTAGGCCTGCAAGACCACATACAGTCTTGTAGAAGACACGGACTATGTAAAATAGCCTGACCATGCTGCCATGTCTCATGAGAAAAAGCTGATTTATTAAGTAGTGTAGGCACACTGTAAGCATACCTCCAGGTCTCAGGACTGCCATTGCAGCCAATCAGTGTAATGCATCTCAGTTCAACTAATAGCACTTGGCACCTGGGGCTGTGAATGGGATGACACATTGCATCTCAGCACTGCTAGTCAGCAATATCCAAAAAAGCGGGTGAGGAAAGTGCTGAAACAAACCTTAGAGGTTGCTGAGTAAGATTTGACAAAACTGAGTGCATACATCGGCATCTAGTAAATTCTCAATGTCCTGCATATTTCTCTAAGGAAGGAAATCACAGGATATTACTGCGGTTCAGAATGTACAAAAAGCAATAATAGTTCCAATCTGATATTTTATCATATCTTTTGGAAAAAAATCAATACTTCTAAGCTCCAAAATCTAATTAAAACTACATCAATCAAAATACTTTATGTATCTGTGCAATACTGATCGAAAAGAATCTGTTCTTGATCCTGGCTAGCACTCAAAACCCTGGTATTCCTTAACATTTCTTCAGTTCTACATTTTTATAAGTGGTCACAAAATGTAATTAGAATAACAGCTTGACTATTCTTTCGTCTTCCATTCACGGTTGTTTTTCAACTTTTATATTGCATTAGATAAAATAATCACAAATATCAAACCTAGTTATTTGTTTAGAAGTAAGAGTGTGTTCTTCATGTGTCTTCTAAATTCTGGTTGGTGGTACTTAGGGAAGAACAGATGATCACCAGATAGAAAGTTGGAATAACTGGGCAACTGCCAATGTAACAAAACAGAATATTAGAGAGCTTCTGAGCTGCTGAGACAGATTTATCCATACAAAGAATCTGAGCAGTGGCACTTCTTATTACTTAAAGCCCATGAAACTGTCAGTGACTTACAAAGGAGAAATTGCAGTAGCATAACTAGGACCAGAAGAAGGATATATAAGGCAAACTGAGTAGACAGCCATCCAGTCAAACCACATAATTCTTTAAGAATGAAAAGAGGAAGAGAGAGATTTTGCTACAAACACCTTAAGGAGCAATATGTCAGGAGAACTTACTGTAGCTGCCTTTCACAGAGAGACAAATCACAAAGCTTACTGCTGCCCCTTCAGCTGACTTTGCTTGCCCTAGCATGAGTCCTCATATTTGTAATGCTGAGCTAATGAGTACTACCTCTTTCTTATGTACAAGTAGATTTATAATGGCAGAGCTTAGCATGCCATTTTAGCAGCCTGCATATGACTTATGTCACGGGGTAAAATTGTTGTCCTTCCAGTATTGCCACATCCCAAAGGAAATCAATAGGTTGTACCTTGTAGTGACGGGATTCAGTGAATCAAACAAAGTTTATAAATACTCCAGCAGGTAACACTACCTCACATACAGAGAGAATCACTAAGTGCTGTCTAGCCCACATGAGCATTATTCACTGATCAGTCTCTATCATTCACATAAACATCAGTGCCACTAACCGACAGTGAAAAGCCGTTAGAGTTCAATCAATTTCCTGTAAGTTTCTTTCTACTGTGTTCAATGTTCATGTGTTTAAATTTCTTTGTACAACATGGTGTTGCACTGCTGAATACAGACTATATGTCACAGTTTCATAACTAAAACCTTAGTCAGTTGTGACCTAAACATTTAACTTCTAATTCTCTGGAAACAGATTTTTTCTCTAAAACAAAATTATTATATTTTTCCTAACTTACTTCTCTTGTTTGATGAGTATCACAAAGACTGCTCAGTCTTTATGGATTTCCCCTCAGACCCTACTCTATCTCTCTTCTCTTGTCTTCCATTGACAAGTCCGCCCACTCTTTTTCTGCATTACCTTGTTATTTATCAATATTCTGACTTATGGCATCTGTCACTGAGAGTGATGTTACGTAGTGACACAATATGGGATTTCTCAGGATTAAAGTACTTGTCTGCATATACTTGTACATTTGCTTTTGTATTAATTGCTTATTTCATAGCAAGCAGAGCTCTCTGACTAAACCTCTTCATCTGGCACACGCCAGTTGACAATGGAAAATTCACTTAACCTTGGGAGAAGGAGTGTGGCCTGGAATATTCAAGTGTCAATCAGAGCCACAATATGAAATTTCTTGCACTCTTTCACGCATCTACATTTCTGATTTAAAAAAAAAAAATAGTAGCAACAAACACTGACTTTTGAACTGCACTATAATGTACAAATATGCTAGGTAATAAATTGTCTCCCTCTTGCCTTCTTTACAGTTACTTCTCATGCTTTGAAAATCTTTCAGATCAAGTCACATTGAATCCATTATCATTATTTTCACAACTGAGATGACCTCTTTCACACAGGACCTTCACATGGAACAAAAACTTCCTTTATAAAAAAATCTTACGATAAGAAATTTGCTTCAAATCTCTTATCAGAATACAACTAATAATAAGACAAAGTAGCTACAAAACCAGTATTTATTAGCAGACTTCACAGAATGCCCACTGTAAACATCTTTATATTAAACTAACCTCAGGGTTTTTTTCCCTTGCACACTCTGGCATTAGGATATAGAACCTTTAGACCCTGATTTTAAGCCATAAATCTCAGTTACATCTCTAATTTAGGTGCTTCACATCTCTGGAAATGTTTCTGCAGTTTTGCCATGTTAGCAGTTAGCAAGGTTGAAGGACCAGTACTTCTCTGTTTTCTTTTGTTTTGTTTTGTTCCAAAATACAAAATGGTTTTTTTCATAGTAAACCTTTTTCTGATTTTGGTAAAGAGGAAATTTTCACTTTAGGTCAGCATAAAGCAACACACAAGAGAACACTACTCCACCCAGTTCTCATTCCACATATAAAACAGTGCCTTGGATCTGATCATTACTGATCAAGAATAAGACCTTATAGGTATGAAACATTAACAAAGTGACAGTAATTATAAAAAAAATAATCATATTGCAAGAGAAACAAAACAGAGAATGTCACTTTGTCAGTATAAGCCCTTGGCTCACCCACGCCTGGAAAGAATTCAGAGAGGAACGGTGGGGATAATCACAAGTGTCATGAACAGAACAGAGAGAGGTCAGCTATTTTTCAGCCCTTCCACTACAAAACCTCAGGACGTTAAATAAAACATAAGGATGTGATTTCTCATGTAGCAGGTAGTAGGGATATGAAATTAATTGACTTCAGAAATTGTCAATGTTATTGACTCCAGTTGCTTGTGTCTATGTTTTTAAAAGGGTAGAACCATTGGAGATCATACTTTAGTATCAGGCTTCAAAGTTCTGGCTTGCCATTTACTCCATTCTAAATATAATACAGTAGCAATGCTAGGAAGATTTATTTGACCCATTAGATGTTGCTAAGCACCCACACTATGGAGCTTATTAACACCCTGACTACAAGAAAATTGCTGAAATAATGAGGATAACTGATGAAATTAATATAATGATATGCATTAGGAATCAAAAGTAGCCTACAACACTGACTGCTCAAAGCAAAATAAGGCCAGTGGATTGCTACAGAAATTTTAAACCTCATATATTGAACAGTTAAGCAGTGATAGGATTATATAACATATAACCAAAATAAGCTTTTGTAATACTACATGTTCTTTCATCAGAATTAAATTTTGTGCCCATTACAATAAATGGCAGCTACACATTAGACAAAATTTCTACTGCTGCCAAGCATTTTCCTTTGTACTGAAATCTTGTTTTGTCTTTTCATTTAAAACAAAAATGGATGTACAGAAAAGATCCACAGAGACAATTTTTGAGAGGTAGTACTTTAGGATTGTCTACTGAAATAGTTTATGCTATGTATATATCTGAACCAAAATCCAGACAGCTGTGTTCTCGGCAGCTCAGCTATAGATCAGGTATTTTCAGAATTTGTCTGAATTTATTTTAAAATAGGGGTCATGAGGTAGATTTAAAGATTCAGATCACTTCTGTTGCCTGCAGAGAATGTGTAGGGATGAAGCTGGTATACAAGACAGATGTTGGTGTAACAGAACAAGAACAAATGAGGAAGAAAACAAGAAAGTGCAAGTCAGAATGCTGCATTTACACTCTCATTTACCTGCTTCTTGGAAGAGACCTTGTTTGTCTGATTCAGCAGATAGAATGGGTTTTTACAAAAGGGAGGGAGTAGGGCATATTACTATAGTAAGCATATGGATTTTCTTAATAGTCTCCACTGAAAACTGACAATTTCCTTATACATTTTCTCTGAGATGAAGAGAGTACAGATCTCTCAGGTTTCCTGTTAAGATTCAGGCTTAAGTAAACACATCAGAAAATAAAATGCTGGTGGAACTCTCACATTTCATCTCTTCTGAAGATTACACAGAATTTTCATTTCTACGTTTTTTCTTAAAACCAGGTAGGTATGAACTGTCACATATGTCTAGCCACTGTTATTCTTCTAGCTAGGTGAAGATTAGAAGCTCTTTCAGTGAGGAAAGTTTGAATTTTAAGTTGGTAATGAACATTAAAAGAAATAAAATGTCTTTGTAAATTATAACTAGATGGATAGTCCAGAGTGCCCACAACTTTTAAAAGTGGTTAAAGTGGATTTTATAACTGATTTCTATTTATTATGTCTAGACAAAATTTAAAATTTATTTCTCTTAGAAAAAAAGACAGACAAGCATTCAATCAAAGTAAGAATGATAGTTTAAACTTTTTGTAAATTCTCTAGCTGAAAAGTGTAGAAGAGAAATTACATTTTCTCAATACATATCTAGAGCAGATTTACAGGTTGTTGAATATCAGATAGGCATAGGATGAAGTAGAAATACATCTCTTTGATTAAATTATAATAAAACAACATGATACAGAAACTCATTTCATCTGGAGCCATGATTACTTATTCAACCATTGCCCTGAATGCACATATCTCATTGATTTCAGTTGAAGAATTGTGTCAAGACAAAAGGAAAGAAATCTCATGTTGGAAAAACGTGAAATAAATGTTGACTGAATGTTATTTTTAGATTCTGTACATGACAAAAGTTTTACACTGGTCAAATTTACATTCTCAAATATCTGCTCCTCAAAGGGCATACCATACAGGATATGGCCTTGTCAGAGACTTGTTTTCGTAGGAGGAAGTGACAGTTACTGCAAGGTTACTTACAAAATAACCACACAATTTAAATGAGTGATAGGTTTTCTGCTGTATCTGTTGCTGGTGCAGTGACATCAACATACAGGTAAAAGGTTCATCTATTGAACATCATAGTGATGTAAGGCTATTTTACTTCAACATTTACCTGAAAAACAGAACTACAGATATAACCAATTTTGGTCCATTCTTTCAGCTACCAATTTAGCCATAGTTAATAGTAATAAAGTGTATGTAGGTGGATGAGGAAGGATATATATTCATGGAGAATAACCTAAGAGGTGTTTACACAAGCAGGTTTAAACAAAACCAAAAAAAAAAAAGAAAAAAAAAAAAAGAAGAGAAAAAGAAAAAAAAGTCCTTGTAATTCCATAGTTAGGACTTAAGGCATGACTAAATAAATGTTCAGCAACCAGGAATTCAGAGGTCAGAGTAATTCAATTTGATGCCTGAATATGTATTTTAGAGTCTGATCTTAGATGCCCAGTGTCTCAGAACCTTAATCTACAACTGCCTTTTAAAATTAACATTAATAATTTGTTTCAGAAGATGATGATCTGTGATATATAATCTTTTTTTTTTCACTTCTTCCTTTAGAACATGTGGATTCAATATTGACAGGTACTTCTATATGTTGTATCTTCTTCCTGCCTCTTAATATTATGTGAGAAGGGAATATACACTTTAAGTATCAGTTGGAAGAGCAATGTCATTCCTATCCCAAAAGTGGATACTAAGGTCAAGAAAGACTAGATCAGCATAAATACTGAAAGAATATTTAGCAATGCTCAGTGATGAAATAATGAATTTTTAAGTATTCTGCCATCAAGTTGAATACAGTCTTGCATTTTATATATAGATTCCCCATATAACGGCACATGAATTTTTAGTAGGGCCTGTTGCGATAAGACAAGGGGTAATGGTTTTAAACTAAAAAAATATAAATTCAGACTAGATATAAGGAAGAAATTTTTTACAAAGAGTATGGTTGCCTAAAAAGGCAGTAGATGCCCCATCTCTGGAAACATTCAAGGTCAGTTTGGACAGGGCTCTGAGCAACCTGACCTAGTTGAAGATGTCCCTGATCATTGCAGGGGTGTTGGACTAGATGACCTTTAAAGGTCCCTTTCAACCCAAACTATTCTATGATTCTATGAGTTAGAGTTCAACAAAGGAGATCCACAGAAGTCAGAAAGCTCAGAGAGCTGTCTCAGTTAGGCATAAGGATACTGTATGTTCTTCCTGTGCCATAGGTTCTTCCTACTGAAAAAAAAATCCTTTATCCAAGAAACCTTCACCTGAAATTAAGGGCCTAAAGAAGATCAAACCTTTTCCACCTGAAAGTTGAATATAAAAATTAAAGATCAGCAAGTCCAAAGAGCCATGAAGCCCTTCTTTTTTACCCTTATTGATGTTACCTGGGACATATTCTTGAAAGGCAGAGAAAACAAATCTAAAACTTCCTAATACCCTTTAACTTGTATTTTAGAAGAATGAGTCATCTTTTTGGAGCACCTGGATCTTTTTATCACATTCAACAGATATGAATTGATGGCAGCCAAGATGAGATCAAGCAGGTTTTAGCCACCTCCTTGCATCTCTTGCATTAACACTGATGGGAGTATCTGCTTTTCTGTATCAAGTCACATGGTGGTAGGCAGGGATAAATTCTATCTTAGAAACCACACCACACTCTCAGAATTAATAAATTTGCTACTGATTCTGAAATTTGAGCTATACAAACCAGTACTGACCATGTCCCATTCCACTACCTATGCTTAAATCCAAGTGGCAACTTGGTCTTTGGAGTTGTGCTGAATATAACATACAGATTTCCTAAGATGAGTTAATATCAGCACAAGTCCTGTTAAAATTTTAAGCTTGCACTTCCAAATGGATTTTGGTGTCCAATACAAGACAGTGAAGGTAGAAGTCTGGACACACCAGTCATAAATCCTGATGGTGGATCATGGAAAACAGGTTTTTGAAGATGCAAATTATCAATTGGTATAAGACTTTATCTTTGTCACACATACCCTATAAACATCTACAATGCAATCCTATACAATCAATTCAGAGAATTTTAGCAGAATTAATTAATTTCTTTTTAGTGAAAAGCCTGTGGTTATGAAAAATCTGATTAAGTTGAAAATAATATAGTTGCAGAAGAAGTTATGATTTCAATGAAAAATAGAAAATTAGAAAAGTATCAGTATTGACAGCCTATAAAAATATCTTAGAAGAAAATATTCTCTTAGATATTTGTTATTGTTCTTCATTGTCTGTAAGACTAAAGAAAAAAAAAAGAGAAAAAAATATATTAGAAGTACTTTTAAAAATAGTTACAGCTCTACTTTTAAATTACATATTTTTTTCATCTGTCTTTTCCAAAATGACTGGCCCTATTACTATTGAGCAGTAGTAAATAGAATTTATATGTAATGTCTAGCATTCTTTCCTAGTAAAAAAATGCACTGAGAGAAAACTATTGCTTCACACACTTTGTTCCTCTTTTTACATTTCTTTTCTTAAGTGGTAGTTCAATCCTCATCGATTTTCTCATGGATTATTTAAGAAGAGGAAAAGAAACCTAAAATGTGTCACTTTCATTAAGTCATTTTCATAACATAATTATTCCTTGAAATTACTGAAAAACAAAGAATTCAAAAGAAGTTACAAACAAGGACACAGTGGGAGTTTTATTGCAAAAGAGGGAAAAAAAGTCAATCTATTCTACTAAGGTATACTAAATTGATAATCATTCTTTAAATTATCTTCCAAAAAAAAATGATTGGCTGGGTTTCAGCAGACATTTGCTCCATTAACATTTAGATCTCATTAAGAAGTAAATCACAAGAGAATATATAGGAGAGCACTGACCAACTGTTTTTTCTTCCTTTGTGATAAATAGCTCTCTCTAAAAATAAAGACATCTCTCTCACACTCTGGAATCTCAAATATATACAGTGCCCTCAGGGACATAAACATAAGAGTACTGTTCAGGGCCAAAAGACTGCAGTAAGGCATAGGCAACAGATTACTTGGCTATGTCATCTACCTGTTGCCATAGAATGCAATAATAGAGGACACTGTGCCTCCCTAGGAAAGCAGGAGAGCTAAAGTTTGGCGAGCAGGCTTTTTTAACCACTTCTGAATATTAAACAAAGGAATAGAGGGTCTGAGATAAAGGACAAGCAGAGATTCAAGGTCATTTATGTACCATTTTCTCATACCAGCTTGCTCCTCATCAAAAATTGTGGAACAATTGGTACATGCCTCCATGTGATTAAGGTAGTTATGTTTCTGCTGCAAGTTCTGAAGAGGTAGCATAACACACACTATGGACATCTTACTATATAATAAATATCTTTACCTGACTTCTTCCTAGAGTTTTTCTATCCATGAAGAGAATATTTTGCATATATGTAATACCTTGTTCCTTTTCTTGCTTTGAAGATACTTTATATGACGTTTTACAGACTTGCCAGAGACAGTTCAAGTAGATGTATGAACTGCTGTTCTTACATTGTCTGAATAGTATAGACTGTGCCTTGAGGTCTTGCTGATGGGATACTTCTTGCTCTAATATGCTGGTAAAACAGAGCTGTAAAATGTAAAAAACTCTTCCAAAACTTACTGAATAAAATCAAATTTGTTACAGCATTTTTAGAGCATAATATACCAAAATTATTAAATAATATAAACAATTAGCATGTAACTAAGGTTTTTCCACCATTTGTAGCTATAAGACATTTAACGTATAATCCTCACCCTTGCAGGGTCAATGGTAGTTTCTTATTTCAATAAAGGCAAAATGTTTTAAATTTTGCTAATAGGTTTCCAAGAGGCAACAGGGGAATACCAACACATCCTGTTTTGCCTTATTTTTTACTCAGGTCAAGAAGGCTGTTATGAAGAATTATTCTTCTACATGTAAAGTTTTCCTATATTAGCCTCTTCAGCATTCAGCTGTCTCCCACATGCTATGCAAAACCTGCATGGTAAAAATAGGGGTGGGAACATGGAAATGTCATTAGAAAACAGATGTGTTCAACCCTATACAATTTTTAACAAATAAAAAATTTCTAAAATTTTCATGACAAACAGAACCTTGATGGACAATAGTGGTCTAAAATTGGATCTCAGAGAAGACTAAGAGAAATGAAGACATTAAGTGCCAAGATCACCTTGGCACATTTGCAGCTGAAAACATTTCCTGAAAATAGCTTGGGGCATTTTTCTATCAAAGGTACAGCAGATTAGTGGTAAACATATATATAACTTCTACAATACTTATTGCTTCCAAAATTAAAAGCCCCTATCTTGATGAAGCACTGATGGTTATGAAGAAGAAGGAAGTCATTGCAGGACTAATAGCTTTTCATACTTACTTCATACTATTTTCTATCAAAATGGTAGTTTTTCTAGAGTTGGGCTTCAGAAGTCTTGGTAACAGCTTTCCTTTTGTGTCTTTTTTTTTAAATTAATCAGCAAATTCTTCCATTTGGCTTCTAAGCACCCCTCTACAGAGAGAGTACCTTCTTTTAGGAGGGATTCTCCTAATTCACAGTCCCCCTTCTAGGAGACAGGAATTCTGCTGAACCTATCTATAAAGTTACAATGATGAGAATAATTCATCTACTTGCACATGTTGTGTCAGGTACTGATTGTTTGTTGATGCTGTTTCCTCAAAACTGGCTTTAAAATATATCTAAAATTTCATTTCTTTTTATGTTCATTCTTTCTATCATTTTAGCTATTCTTCAGGCTTATATCTGTCAGCCCTGATATATAATTATTCCCACATTTCTACCTCTTACATTTGTAGTGTTATCTCCTTTTTCATTAAATGATTCCTCTTTTGAAAAAAAGTGTGGTGGCTTGACCTTGGCTAAATGCCATGTACTTACCAAGTCGCTCTATCACTTCCCCTTCCCTTCCTCCTTTTTTCTCAAGAGGGCAAAGAGGGCAAAGAAAATAAGATAGGAAAAAAACCCAAACCTTGTGGGTAAAAAAAAAGCAGTTTTAATATAAGCAAAGCAAAGCAAGGTCCACGTGCAGAAGAAAAACAAAGCAGATTTATTCTCTACTTCCTATGAACAGGCGATGTTAGGCCTTCTCAGGAAGCAGGGCTCCATTACGCGTAGCGGTTGCCTCGGAGGACCAAGGGTGACCCCACCCCCTTCCTCCTTTCTCCCAGCTTTATACTTGAGCAGACGTCATATGGTCTGGAATATCCCTTTGGTCAGCTCGGGTCAGCTGTCCTGGTTATGTCCCCTCCCAAAAAGACACAAAAAGACACAAACCTATTTAGCAGTTATAAATGGGAGGTATGAAAAGAGATACCAAGATATCAGCTTTTTAAGGCCGTTTAACTCTCTTACAGTAATCAGACCCTATACAAACTAATCAGACAATAATCCATATCCTAATTATTATGACCCAATAACATGACTGTTGCAGAAACCACTATGTGGACAGACAAAAGTCATCTTAGTTCCCACTGTACAGGCTCTCATGCTTCAGAGTAAACATTAGAGCTTCCTAATGTGGAGGAATTCATATGCTACTTTTCTTGTCTTTTGGATTAATTTAATAATGAAGATGTCAGAGTATGTGCTTAACAGTACAAAGCAATAACTTTTTAATCACTGGAGGGAAAGCAGTTTGCCAGTGGGGAAAGAAAATTAATCAAGTACATTTGGCCAGTAGATCACAGATAGCTGTACAGTTTATGGCTGTGAGTTTTCCTGTTTAAAATTTTAGAAAATAATTGACAGCTCTGGGAAGTGAGACAGATTTTTCAAAATATACTTTCTACTCTGCTCTAGTAACTGACGTCAGGCACAAGAAAATTCAAAACCAATTTGGAGAATGGAATGAGACTATATCTATGAAGATTACTCTTCTAACACAGGCTAATAGGGAATATTCCTATGTGAATTATTGCCAGGCATATATTTTTACCTTAAAGCTTCAGCAGATGGTATAAATGGCATTCTAAAAGTTTGGTAATAAATTTAAGCTGAGTTGTAAGTTGATAGCACTAGCAATAACACTACTAATATCAAGTCAAAAATCAGCAAAAGAATGAAAACTTCAGGGACAGTAACCAGAAGTAGAAATTTCACTCATAGTATTTAGCTGAAAATCTTTTGCTGTGAAACTTTAGCTGTTTATAAGACTAGAAGTCCAAATTATATGATTTAGCCTATGTCTCAATAACAAATGTAAAGGCAGGGGGAGCTCAACTCAGTGTTCACTGCAAGGTTTCATTTTTTAGAAAAAAAAATAATATTTAAATAAAAGATCCAGAGATAATGGAGTTTCATGGTTGCAATCCAGTGGAAAATATTTACTTTAAAGTCCTACAGCAATTCTAAAATCTATGAATTCATGAATAATGAATTTAATTTTATTTTAATGGATGACTCTAGAAGTGATTGAAACTCATACAGTCACTAAATATATAATTTCAGACACTATCTATGAAAGTTTAAAGAGTATCTGTGCCTGCTGTGGTTTTCTGTTTACTGAATATATACAATTTTAGCATTTTACTGTTCCTAGAGATAGGTTACAATTTTCTTTTCAGTTCAATACAGACTGTTACACAGGAAGTAAAGAGATCATGCTGTTTTGCTGATTAAGGATACCAATTAAACTCAGACACCAGAGTGAAAAGAGTAGGCGTACTTTAGTAGTGATAACCAAGCAATGTAACAGTGTAATACAGAAAACATGCAGTAAGAAGCAGCAGAATAGTGCACTTATAGCAACAAACAGAGTAATGCATCAAATCATTACTACACAAGAGAGAGAGAGAATAGTAATTAAGATAAATACATCACCACTTGCATAAATTATCATCATCATCCAGATCCGCAGATGCTGGGGAGCCCCGTTACAGCGAGGATTTGGAGACCCTGTCCCGCAAGTGGGAAATCCTACGCGGTGCGTCCACCCATAGGTGAGGCTTCCAAAGTCACTGTGAGGATCCAGCCTTATATACCAGAGATCGACAAGCCAGAGTAGCTGGCACCTTTGTTTTGAGCGGAAAACTTCTGACTTCATTCTCCTGTTGGATTCCACCCAAAGCCTGGCCAGGGCTCGGGGGGGAAGCCAAGGGAGTTTCTAACAAGGTCAAATACTTGGGTTCTCAGCCTTGAACGAGGCTGCGAAAGGAAAGTTGAATACATTGTCTCCTCACTACTGATTATATTTTGTCTTTCACTAGCGAGTTTACATATTTTATTAATGACTACATGCTAAGTTAACAGCTTCAGCTTGGGGCCTGTTGTACAGGCTGCAGTATTTCAATGCTTTAGCACTTTTTACACCAGCATAAATGGATTGCTATAACTTAGTACAACACCTACTAGCACAATGATTATCAGTTATAAAATATACAGGATTCATCTATAGGTCAACTCTGGCTTGGGCCTGTTGTCCAAGTCTTAGCACTTCATCTGCTCTCCCAAGAATATTTCTTCTGGTTTTATGTTCTCAGTATGTAAAATAAAAGATAGGTCTGACTGCAAGTCAATGGTTACTTTTTGACCAACAATTCAAGAAGACTACCCAAATCCTTTTCAGAGAGAAGAAAGGTATACCAAGCTTAAGCTGACAGATGGAAGGAAAGCCAACCATTAGTAGACCACAAAGAAGTTCCTCAGAAGACCTGTGCCCAAGTAACACACAGTTGGGGTTTAAGAAAACAAATCACAAGCTCATTTAAATGGTTTCAGTTTTTAGTAAAAAAAAAAAAAAAATCAGTAAAAGCTTCCAAAAACCACAAAAGAAGACCAAAAGTAAAGAGCGTGATTCTGACTCTTTGTTTAATGACCAGAAGTCCCAGATCTTCCTGATACTGCTTCTTTTCTGATGAAAACAACCTTTTCCTCTAAAAAAAAAAGTTTCCGCCTTTGTCAAAATATCCAGTTGGTGACATTTTAAATGAGAAATTGCATTAGTATTTCCTAGAGAAGGCTGACTGCTTAAAATACCGCTTCAAACTTTTCTTTATTTTTTGTGTGTGTTCTTCATATTCTTTGTGTTTCCCCTCACTCACATACAACAGTTTGTCCTTTCAGCTAACTGCTTCCTGATCAATACAGAGAAATGAAACACGTCCCAGGTGAAATTCAAAATATCACGAAAGTCATCAAAAGCAGATTTTCTTCTCTAAGCTGAAAGATACATTTTCCTAGATTGTTTTTATATAGATAAGCAAGTATCTTTATCAAAATAAAACATTGTCTTTATGCATAAACATCTGGCTGTGAAATATTTTGATACAATCAGAACTGAAACTGGTATTGCCATAAATGGATTAATGAAATAAAAAATTATTGGTCTGTTTTCAGATCACAAAGCAGGAACAGTAGGTATTTTTAAAAGTATACAATAGCATTCTATTAACAAGAACAATTTACTTTAGCTTTCACCAGAGTGACATTTTCAATCCCATAAAGATTTTATCTGAAGATCCCATATGCTGGGTTTATGTGGTGGGGTTTTTGGTAGTGGGAAAGGTGGCTACAGCAGTGGCCCCATGTGAGAAGCTTCTTGAACATCCACTGGCTCCTAGTCAGACCCACCTCTGTTCAGTGCTGAGCCAAACTAGTGACTGTGGCTGCACCTCTGCTATAACATATTTAAGAAGGGGAACCTGGCAGGAGGAGGTGGAAGTTGTGAGGAGGAGTTGCAAGGAGAACACTTATGTGAACATCAAGGTCAGTGGAAGAAAGGAGAAGGAAGGGAGTGTGCCAAACCAGAGACCCCCCCCTGTATCCTGTGGTGAGACAGCAGGCCACCCTCCCTGCCACCATGGACATCCACGGTGGAGCAGAGATCTGCCTCCAGCTTGTGGAGGACCCCACACTGAAGCAGTCAGCTGTGCCTGAAAAAGGCCAGGACTCTATGGGAGGAAGAAGCACCCAGTGTTGTAGTTCAGCACTGGAAGGACTGCAGCATGCAAGGGTGACCCACACCAGAGCAGTGCAGGAATGGCTGCAGCTCATAGGAAGGACTCATGACAGAGAAAGTTTGTGGAGGATTGTCTCCCGTGAGAGGGACACCATGTTGGAGCAGGGAAGAATGCAAGGAGTCTTCCCTACTGAGAAGGAAGGTGTCATGGACTGACCATAGCCCCACTCCCTTCCCCCTGCACCACTGGAGGGGGAAGGAAGTAGAGAAATCTGAAGCAAAACTGAGCCCGGGTAGAAGGGAGGGGTGGGGGAAAGGTGTTTTTAAGACATGATAAAGCTTCTCACTGTCTTACTCTCTTAAGTGGTGTTGTTGTTAGTGTTTGAATTAAAGTGATGTTTGTTTTCTTCCCCTAACAAATCTATCTTTTGCCCATGACCATAATGGATGAGCCATCCCTCCCTATCCTTATCTCGATTTCCGAGCCTTTTGCTTTATTTCTCCTTGTAGGGCCATGCTCATGCCTCAGATAACGTGTTTTCTTCCTGAAGCTACCACCAGACAAAGTCATCTCATGATTAGGGTGAGAAGACAGGAAAATAGCGGTAGGGAAAACAGTAGAACAAATGGGAAGAAAATGTATTTTATTCACTCACCCTAGTGACCTCTAGGTGACTTCATTGTCATTAACACAGGCATTCAAAATTCCAGTGTCCACAAATTAACTCATTCATGACTAAAAATGAGTATCTGGGGGGGAAAAAAAAAAAAAAAAAGTCACTTTCTGACTAAAAATTTGAAGGTGAATCTGCACTAACATCTTCTGATCTTCTCACATGTCTGTTCCACCAGTTTGGGCTTCTTCTATCATCATTTTTTAAAATTATTTCATGACACATTTTATTCTTGAATTTGGCTCTTACTAATGTAAAATTTATTCCTTTTTCCTCCTATGAAAAACTTACATATGTTATCTAAAAAACTTTACCAAAAAGTTAATTTATACTGCTTTGAACTTCACCTCAGAGTTTTTGTTTTGTCTTATATCTTACTTCTAACTAAACTAGCTTCAGCATGAATGGAATGGAGAAGATTTCTGTAGCCTGAGACAATAAAAATGCAGGGGGTTGGTGCAGATAGTTCTTCTATTGATCAACAAAGCCACTTTCATTTATTTACCAATTTTATATTAATCTTTCATATATTTACAACAGTGACGGTGGAATTAAACTTTGTGGTTGGAGAATGGTCTCCTACTATGAAAATAAATGTCTCAGCCTCACTTAAGCATTTATGTAACTTCATTTAGAGTGCCTCAACATTTAACTTGCTATGAGACATTATTATCCATTCACAATTCCATTTGCCTCACTCCTCACTTATGCCATATAATATTGACATCAACCAATTAGGCAGCTGAACTATCTTTTCTTGGAATTCACTGCTGATCATTTTTTGAAAAAAATCAATAAATAAAGAGCTATTTTAGTTACAAAAGTACTGCCAGTGTTTCTTGACTGGAACATGCACTAAGCTTTCCTCCTCCAAAAAAATCACATTTGGGGAAGAAAAAAAAAAAAAAGGAAAAGAACAATTACTACTGCATCAATATCTATCAAAAAGGTGACAGAGTTTACATTAGTCTTTGTTAAAAGCAAGATGAAAGCATCACAAATAAAATCATCACACAGAAAACAATCAGCCCTAGCATTTGCCCTAACATTTCATGTGACAATGATTTCTTTGGTTGGGATTATTCTTTTTAATTCATTCACTACTTTTCACCCAATACATAGTTTTGTGTAATTCTTAACAAAAGAGAAAATAGTTTCAGGATGCAGATGCTCAGGAACTCATTCTCTCCTATTTGTCTAATTATTAGATGTTTTAGGTACAAGGAAATATTTATAGCATTAACTTAATATCTGAAATTGTGGTGATATGTCCCCATTCTGAAAACAGAAATATATTATCCAACATAATTTTAAATGTTATAGCTAGTTATATAACTGTCCAAATGGAAAAATATTTCCTTTGTGATAACTAGTGGAAAATGAGTTAGTGGGAAATAGATATCACATGATTATTTTTGTATATTACTTTAACTTTCATATATATTCAATGTCTCTATATTGTTGTGTTCTGAGGATATGAATAAAAGAGCCATTAGGTAATTTGTGATTTGTCTATGCATTATTAATGTATATAAGGGCTGGAAGGAATGTCCTATGAGGAGCAACTAGTTTGGAGAAAAGGAGGCTGAGGGGAGACCTCATTGCCCTCTACAGCTTCCTGAGGAGGTGAAAGGGAGAGGGAGGTGCTGATCTCTTCTCCCTGGGATCCAGTGACAAGATGCCTGGGAATGGCACAAATCTTCATCCATCAGGAAGGTTCAGACTTGAAATTAGGAAGCATTTCTTTGCTGAGAAGGTAGTCAAACACTGGAACAGGCTTCCTAGAGAGGTGATTGATGCCCCAAGCCTGACAGTGTTTTAGAGGCATTTGGACAATGCTCTTCATAACATGCTTTAACTTTTTGTCAGCCCTGAAGTGGTCAGGCAGTTGGACGAGGTGGTCATTGCAGGTCACCTCCAACTGAAATAGTCTAGTCTAGTCTAGTCTGCAATTATATTGCATCCATTCCTATTTATGTCCTCTCATGACACAAAGGGCTGAATGAAAAAAAAAAAAAAGAAAAAAAAAAAGGACCAAAATAACCAGCGTGAAACCCCCTCCTCAGCTGCTGTCTGAGTCTAGTGACAGCTCAGTGTTAGACAGTGGAGCTCCCTGTCTTTAAGCAGTCCTTCCCTGGACGTATACAGAAGTCTTTCAGGTTAGAAGTGCAGAATAATAAAGTGAATAGCTGCTCTGTACGTAAGTCCGATTAACAGCCAGAGACTGGACATTACTCTCAATAGACTCCTCAGTGCAGTCCATTTTAACCAAAAACTGTGCAACCAGACTCCAGAAGATTCAGTAGCTGTCACATCTGTGTTTAAAACAGTAAAAAAAATAAATTCTCATCTTCTGCTTGTTATATACTTTCCTCGGTGGACACCTAGTTATCAAATTAGTGAATCTACATTGCCATTTTTTAAAATGAAAAAATAATGAATTATTTCAAGAACAATAGTGCAACCTATACATTCTCCAACCTGAGAGGGAAGACAAGAAGACAATCTAAGCATAAACGTTCCTCCCATGTACTTTGTTTGGATTTGCTCTAAAAGTTGTGTTATTCTTTACAGTGTATTTTTTGTGATCCTGCCCAGAGATGTTAGGAGCCTATAAAGAGTTGTAGAACTACTGGAGATTTGGGTAATGTTTGTAAAGAATTAAGAGATACAATTTATAATTAACAGACATTTTTAATGCTTACAGCAATTCTGATCCAGCAAGCAAAATACAAGATTTGTTAGCCTTTCTGACAACTATAACATTTCTTTTATAAGAACATAAAGGTCCCTAACCATAACACAATTCTCAAATATTTATTGTGGCTCTGTAAGTCTCAGTATATTTTGATAGCTCATCAAAAAGAACTGAGGATGCTAAATAATGACATCTGCAGTCCAGGTGCCCTCATGTGGATTACAGATGCAGTTTTTGTGATTGGACATTATTTTCTGATTGCCTCATATTTTAAAGCAAAGTCTGCCAACACAGCCTATGCATGATGCTTCCATAATGAGGTCAATGCTGGACTAAGAACACAAAGGTGACATCTAGATTTGCTTCACTTGCAGCTTTTTCCAGCCATCTGAAACTAATCAGAGTCATTTTAAATCAATAATGATTTGTGAGAGAGTTTAACATCACCCCAAATATGGCAACCCCTGCTACAATAGTGTATAAATGCTGTTTAATTTTACCAGACACAAAGTAGTCTATAAAAAAGAGATGAAAGGTGTAAATTCTATTAAAACATAAACTTTATAACATAAACTTCTTTTTTCCTGACTTTTAATCCAGCTTTTGCACAGCTTCAATGTTTTCCTCTCATTTGAAATCAGAGTTCACATCATTTATTTTGTAAAACTGTATTGTGATTATAGGCCAAATTCTCAGAGTAAATTGGTGCATGTTGGAATCTTACAATTAAATTCTTTAAAAGTAATACCCATGTGGTTCATGATGAAGAAGACACTGAATTAAGTCTTCTTTCAGAAAAATAACACTTTACCTGTGCTGGTTAGATCTTTTTGTAACATTCAGTTGAGCTATTTTTAAGTTACATACTGAGTTTAAAGCTGACCTGAACAGTAGTTTGCAAGTTTGTGCTTCTTTCTTTAGACCTAAAAAGGAATATTGGTCGTACTACTGGGTTTCTTCATACTTATTTTCTTGTCTGGCTTATTTTTCTCAAGGAATAACTTTGAAAGATTTACTAGATAGGTTCAATAGGCAGAGGAGTGGTTTTGTCAACCCTTACTGATATTATAGGAGGATTACCACTAAACTGAAGAAAGGATTTAGCCCTCAATAAATTAGGACGAGATGTGCAAAATTTTTAATCACTTGCTTCACAGAATGGAATCCATATAGGAGTTTAATGTTTTGGAACAGTACCAACGTAATATCTAATGTAAAAGACCCTTGAAATTCTACCCATCTGAGATTTAATCACCTATAAGCACGCTGGAACCAAAATCCAGAACATACTCTTAGAAGTCAAAAAATGTTATTTCAAAAGAGTAAGTAAAATTAACACATATCTACTGACACTGCCCATCTTTCAGACAATGCCATGAAGAAAGCAGGCAGTTAAATCATAGCTTTGGGTCATTCCTCCAGCTGGAAAGAATTAAACCTATGTTTCTCAGTAAAGTGTTATATCTGAAAGGCTGCTAGGAACTTTAAGGAAGATCATACCTTACTAATGCTGTTAAAATCGGGCATCAGCAGAAAGGAATGAAATATTCATGTGGTTAGTGAGATCCTGACTGCAATCTTTCACAAGATATTTTCAAAGGATAATGGTCTCTAGGTGAAACCAAGATACTTGTTTTGATAGGAGACAAATTTTTTTCTGCCAGAATTATTTGCCATTGAATTAACTTTTCTTAGATGCAATTGTTATTACTATGGATAGTTAATATACTCTAGAATCTGTTTGCTTATTGAGCTTTTTACTGAACTATCTAACTATGTAGCTAATACTATCAATGATATCTGAAGTACATACAACATACAAACACATTTAAAATAATAGAGAACTCTATCCCTGCTGCTTGACATGTTAGCTTACATAGGTATTTGAACCTAAGCAAAGTGACTGTAAAGTATACAGGAAGCACTGCCAACATCTTCTGTTCACACTGGAACATTCTTCATCTCATTTTTAATCATATGGCAGAAGATGCTGTAGAAATGTGGACCCAAATTTTCAAAGTTTCTGTGAGACCTTGTGAGATTCATCTGGACATTAAAGAGACAGTTTTCAAGATTTATGAATTTGCCTTTGTAATTAATCAATAGTTCCTTCATGCTTGCTGTTTCATATCTTTCACACCACAGAATTCTGTAACAGAAGCAAGGACATCTATGATCAGTGACTTGCATACGGCTGGAATCAAAACCCCTATTCAAAGCAAACCAATATCTGGAAACAGCTGTCAAATGGCAAGTGTCTTGCTTTTTAAAGTAGTGCAGGTGTATGGTTCAATGTTTAGGCATGGGTAAATTTGCATAGAAGTGTACCTTCTGGAACAAATGGCAGCTGGTATCCAGACTTACACCAAGATTTGGGATACCTGCAACTAACATATATATTAATCAAAGTAACTGCAAGACTCCCTTACAGATCAGTGGTCAGGACAAGCCTCTTCCCTCTTTCATATCCCTGTGGCTCATGCATAGTCCTTCTGTAGAGAAGCTTATTTGAACCTCAGCTGCACAGATAGACACTGCCTACTGGCAGCCCATGCAAAACTTGGAAAAGAAAGACTAATCAGGGTGACAGCCAAAGATCATAGTCGCTATAGCCACTTATTCCTTCCACCATCCCTCCCAGTTCACTCAGAACAAAGTCAGGGGAATGAAGCAACGTTCACAGCTGTCTGTTTACCTGGCTACCCACAGGAGATTGAAGAAAGCAGTCAGGAGATTAAGTGTTTATGATGAAGTTTCTTAAGCTGTACTGGACATTTCTTATTGCACACACCAGATGTTTTGGCATTTGAGGTGATTTTAAACCACTTGTTAAAGATATCAAAGTTCCCTGAGCACTCTGCAGGCTAACCACTCCAAGAAGACAGGCCCAGGATGTGATTCAAGGCCTGGCTGCTCAACCAAGAAATCCTTCACTGCCAAGGTCTTCTCATTTAACACTGTCAAGGGTGCAACTAAGCCTAAAAGCACTGATTAAATTATTCAGAAATTATGTCTGAACTATGTAAGGAATTGACCAATGTTTTTACAGTTCATGAGCTTTTTGCTCTCATTCTAGCCACTGAATATTGCACAGTTCTTGTCCAGGTGATATCTGTTTTCCTTTGTATTCCTCCAAATAGTCAGCTCTCATTTTCAAGGAGACTGTTCCCTGTCATACTTTCAGAGTCTTCCTCTTACCCACCCATGAAACAGCAGAGAGGACAAAACCCATGGGGGTTTTTTAGGTGCTTACAGAGAGAACACTCAACTGAAATGACTGGTGAGAGACTGGTTGAATGCTGGTTTTAGCTGGAGATAGGGTCTTAGAGAGAAGGAATATGTTTTCTTCACACCATCTGAACTGATGCAAGCACAGTTATTTCTATGACAGGAACAGATCTTTAGTGGTGCCTGGAGTAGCTATGCTTAGGAGATCATCTACTAGCTTGTGCACATTACAGGAATGTCCAATGTTACATAGAAAAATGGTTTGAAAGTAACCTTGATGTGAACAGCACAGAGTGGACAGAACAATATTCCAGAGTTATGTATTCCTGCAGCACCAAAGTTTTGCTGAAAAAGAAAACAATCTCTTCCATTGACTTTAACATTAAAGCTTTTGTCTACCTCAAGGCACTTATTGTATCAATGCAGCCACAGTAATGCAAATACCTGTGCAGAACAGGGTTTGCCAATGTGATTTCATGCTAGGATAAATCTCTATAGTTTGGCAAGCTTTCCCTGCAAAGAAAAGGATTCATATTTTAAAATGGGAATGGGTGTAAATTGCTTATATGGGTGAAAGTTGCAATGCTGAATGTTGTCAAGTCTGCATCAGCTTCAAATTATGAACTAAGATTTTTATCTCATTCTCTGTGAAATTGCTTTTAGGTTGAGTTTCCTATTGAAGTAGAAGGTGCCTAACTGGGTTCTTCTCTCCCTGGATTTAACAGCAAGACCTGGTATCAGTGGGAGATTGGGCCAGAAGTGGTGTTTTTATTGGAGTTCTTTTGTTCTTTTTTTGCTTAATAGGAAATAGGAGACAAACATTTAACAACTTTATTTGCCCACAAAAAATTTATCTACTAAAATGTATAAAACGAGAAGGTGTCCATTGCTACATTTTGCAATGGACTGACATTTGGCAGCAAACAACCTTTCTAAGTTCAGGCACTGCATTAAAACGAAGATTATAAAGGGTATCCTTGGAATTGAGAAGGGAAACTGTTACTCTGCATTTCAATTACTGAGATACCTGAGTGCCAGTAGGAAATAATAGACACAAATTATTGTTATTGAATGTTCCTAAATATATATTCAGCAGCCTTGAAGAGTGATTTGTATTTGGATACTAGCTGAAATTTGGAAACATTCAAATAAGCTCACTCTTCTGTCTCTACTTTCTGAAAATTCAGTTTCCAAGGAATTTTGTCAATTCAAAATTATGGACATTGAATGTTGTCCTTATTAGTTTGATTGCATCCCTACTAGCATTTTTCTGCACTTTCTTCCCTGCTGTGAGCATGTATAATTTATTGAAAACATTCTTACAATTTGCAATCCAAGAAAATAAACAGCAAGACACCTTCCATAAAATTTGATATTTTTAATTAGCCCACAGAGACTGCAAGTACTGAATACTGCATATCCTCTAATAAAACATTTAGGACATGACATTAGTGAACATGCCAGCCTTACAGTGTATATGAAATGATTGATTTGTAGTTGTCACTACAAGAAAAGGAAAGTCCATGTTACACATATGGTGAGTCCTACAAATGCTGATGAACTTGGAGGGGTTTCTTATCTAAATATTAGAAGTGAATAACATTTATCCTCCTTCCTCTGTGTATTACAAACAATGTCTTAAAGTTATATTTGCTCTCTGTCTTAAGTGTTAACTGAAAGAAAATGTGAGGATAATGTCAGGATGAAAATGTGTTTATCATTGACTGTACTGTCAGAGATGAGGAGGAGAGTGCAAAATAATTTTTAGGCTAGGCTTTTCTTCTTGTTTCTTATAGTCTAACTCATGCTTAAAATAAAGCAAAACAAGACCAAAGACTAAAAGCCAAACTGCACATCTTTGAGGCCAAGTTGCGTTTATCATGGTAACAGAGATATTGCTGTATGGATTTCAGCAGTATTCAGCTGCCACATTTACTCACATGAACTGATCAATCTGCAATGGCTGAAAGACAACAAATGATTTATAAGTTTGTCAGACTCAAATGAAACCACTGAAAATGCCCTTATTAAAAATCTGCAATTTTTCACAAGAACTTGTTTGCCTCAATAGATGTGAGAATAAGTTTGATTTCACTCAGAATTAATGTGGTTTGTAATTGAAACGAGTTTCACTTCCTGTCTTCAGAAGGTCTGTTGACATTTTTAGTGTAACAACTAAGTCTATGGAAAAAAAATGAGTCTAAGAAAATAAGGAAAAGTTTCCATAATTTGCACAATTAATGTATTTGATGAGGTCAAAATCAATTAAATTTAAAAAATGTCAATTTGATAAAGGACCAAGCTATTTATTTTCCAACATCAATAGCTACTGTAATTACTGTAACAGAAGAAATCTCAGTATCATATTGATTAAGAGGTAAGTTTCTTAAATACACACTCATTTTGTCAAAATTCCCCTTTCCCTCATTGTCACCTACCCACACTGCAACTGTAAAGACAACCTCTGTATGATATAAGGAAATTATACTAAACACATACCTCAGATGATAATAGCATAAAGACAGACATTCTTCCACTCTCAAGAGAGAAATATGGCTAATCATAGTTTTGCAGGCTGCCACTTGGACAACACTTCTGGCTGATCTCATAAAATTACAAGCAATAGGAGATATTTATACACCATTTCAGAATAGTGTACACTTCTAACAAAAAAATGTTTTCTGAAGAATAAATTAAATACCTTGTTCTTTATCCATATGAAATGGGTTAAATGAAATAGTTTAGTCCCTGCCGGGGTCTGAGACCACGCGGCCGCTGCCCCTCCCCCACAAAGGGAGTGAAGTACAAAGCCCCGGGCTGGGATAAGGAAGGTTTAATACAGCAGCGTAACAGCAACAATAAAAAAACAACAACAAGAACAATAAGAACAACAGCGATAACAATGAACAAAGCCAAATAGCTACCGAACAGAGCAGTGGTACAACACACGTGCTAATCAGCGGCAGCAGCGCGGCAGGATGTGACGACCGGCTGGTATGGGAATAACCCGGCTGGAGCTCCCCCCACTGCTGGGGAAAACTTAACCCTATCCTGGCTAAACCAGGACACCATAATGCCACACTTTTGCTTAAAGACATAACAGTGATGCTTTTTTCTCATTTTTATATGATTCAGCCTTATTTTCTCAATATTGCTGTCACTACCTTTCTTAGAACGTGGTTAAGCCTTACACAATGGAAGAAAAATCTCTTTTTGTGTTATACAGAACTTAATGTGATGTCCATCTTGCCTTTAAGGAAAAGTCAAGAGATCCTGTCTTTTGTCCACAGTTAAACTGGTTGGAATAGGAAGGAAATGAACATAACAGAGTCTTGCCATGTCAAGGATCTCTGTTAATCTCACTTTCCTGTCCAACATTTCTCGCAACTATTGCATACGAGAGCTGTAAAGAAAAATAAAGTGCCAAAATTCACCATATTCACACCAAAACACCACCCCAAAATCCAAAAAAACAAGGGAGAGTTGGAAGAGGAAGTTGATTTGATTTGATTTATGAGATTAAACTCGTATCCATACTCTAAAATCCAAAACCGAGAAACAGTATGATAATTTTTGAAATAAAGAATACTATATATATTCAAGTGATATCTTCCCATAAATATTGGATATAAGTCTATGTTTACATTGCAGCAAAGATCTGATTTTAAGTAAAGCAGTGGTATAAAACACGGTTCTGCTTACTTATTTTGCAGTACACTCTAAATAGCCTAAAGCTAGTTAAAAAATGGATTTTGACTCCCACAGTCAGAATATGTATTCTGTACTATTTGTTTTCTTTAGCAGATGCTGTGCTGACATTTCAGCTGTCTGACTCGTCATCTCCAGGGTCTGTGTCTTTCCCAAAAGGACCAGAAAGCAAAACAGTAGACACAGAACCAGTGAAAGATAAACATAGAATAATCACCCTTGCTATTGAATCAAAACTTTATGTATACTGAAGAAATAAAATGACAAAAGAAACAGGAGACAAAAATATTCCGTAACAAACCAGACAGGTATAATGTCAGTTTACGTTGGCATGGAGGATAAGGCTCTCGCCTGGGATACTGAAACAAGAACTGCAATGAAGAAACACAGGGCAGTATGGAATTGCAAATGAGGACGATTGCATCCACTTAAATATTAATTCAGTAGAAAAAAGTTTCATTCATTAGGAGAAAACACTCTTGAACAAAGAGGTTGGATAGTATTTGGGGTCTATGGTAACTGAGACTGCAGAATTTACTAATCTGGAGGCTGAAATGTCATTCAAAGGCTTAATGCAGGTAAACCTTAAAAACATGAGACTAAAAATTAAACATTAGATTGCTATAAATTTCAATACCTTAAGCCTTATCCAAAGCTAATTTTTGGTTGAAAGATTCTTATTTACTGCAAAGTTGTGTCAAGGCACTGTATAAAACCTTGAGCTGCTGAATGACTGTGCAAGATAAATTCATGGTCAAAGTCAACTTCTGGATGGCACTGACAGCCAGGGGGAAAGTTTTTCCAGGCAAAGGGAGATTTTCTTGTTTGTAATAAGCAGTCATCAAAGCTGAAAAGGCCTCCACTGACAGATGTATTTTCTGTCTCTATACCCTAAAGACATCCAGGAGAGCTTCTCAGTAGATTCATTTAAACTTGAGAGCTGTATTCAACATGTATAAGCATACATGGGACATATATGGCACAAAACACAGAATCAATAAAGTATCAAAAGCATTGTCCAGAGTATCATGCAGACCAGGCAATACAACAACAATCCACTCCCTTCTCTGTGCTGGAACCTGTTTTGCATACAGGTGAGTTGAACACTTGTAGAGAGTAGAGCTGTAATCTTCATTGTCATACTTACTGAAAAACATTCAGAAGTCAGAAGAGTGTCTCGATTTATTTATTTTGGTATGGAGACCTTGGAATCAGGAGGTGGGTAAAATGTCTTTTTTTTTCTTTGATTTATTGCAAATTTGTTTATTTATTTATTACATATTCTTATTATATAGATATAGTATTTTTTTTAGATTACACCTATTTATTTTGAAGTTCTCTCTAAAACATTGTTGTGCTTGATTAAGTAACATATAGACTGTGAATCTGCTATTGAAAATTACCATGTGTTCCTCAATATTCACGCTAAAATCTGTCTGAGAGAGAGTACTTATTTCCTCTAGCATGAATGTTCAGTGCAAAAACACAAGACTGGAGGTGATTTCTTAGGTCATCAGTTTAAGTCCTTTGATGTCATACCTTTTAAAAATAGTTTTGTGTCTCATTCTCACTACTTTTACTGAAAGATCACTTCAGAATCTCACTCCCTTAAGGGTTACAAACATCCCAGTTTCAATTTATTCATAGTTTACTTATCCCTCACACTGTATTCATAAACATCTGTTATATCTCTTCATAGTCTTTGTTTGCTAGCCGACACAAGCTGGGCTCTTTCACTTTCTAGTAGGCTCTCTTTCCCCTCATCAGATGAGATTGAATTCATCTTTCTTGAATATACTATTTAAAATTGTCTCACCAGTACTTTTTTAGAATGGCCTTAATACTTCCGTGTCTTTGCTAGAAGCTCGTCCCATGACCAGCTTCTTTAGTAACACAAATGACTCTAACCCAGACCTGTTTCTTACCAGGTCCTTACCTACTGTACAGTTCTATATTTCTTCCTTACTTTCACTGTATTTAATAATAAATTCTATAAGTGACCTATTAGTAAATAATTTCCCAATGACAGGTTAGATTAATTTCATGTTCATCATCTAAAATACAGATTGACAATACGTGACATGATTTACCTACGAAAAATGCGGCATATACCTTATTTTATTTTTTATTTTTCTGTATTTAATTACAAATTACTTGCACATTTGTGCTGAGTTCAGACTAAAAAAACCTGTAATTTTCAACAAAGCAATAAAAGAATACAAGATTTTTCTTACTTTCAATAAAACTCAAGAGACATTTTTTTAACTGATTTTAGGAGGGTCAGGCCTGAGTCCTAGATTACCTAAATTTTTTTAATTGATGTGTTAAATTTGGATTTCACATGTCTCAGTGTCATTCCTTCTCAAGACTAGTTTTATCAGTAATATGATAGTTTTAATACTAGTCCTAGAAGTCAAGGCCAGATATCAGGTCAGAATTCAAGGTCAGATATCTGTTATATGATTTTTAACATGGTGTTCTGTTGTAACAGACTGCTTTTTCTAAGCATCTGCATCTTGGTTCACAAGTTTCAGGAGATAGAGTTAATATCGTATGTACCGTGGAAACACATAAGCATCACAATATTTGATAAAGTTTTCACAATAAGTTTCGAGAAAACTCATCTTAGTTTGCTTTGTTAAGAACACCCATTGATTCCTCCATTTTGGAGTTCATAAACTGTTGCAGAATAAATGTCACTCAATCAAGTGAAGAACTGTGCTGGGAATCAAAATGAGCAAGATGGCCCAAGTTATGAACGTTGTTTCAACATATGTCCCTGGCAAGACAATTGCTATTTTACAGAGAGGATTGAGACATCTTTTAGAATCACATCAAATCTACTCCCTTTACTGGATGCCAAGCAACTTTTCTTCCCATTGTATATGCAAAATAAAGCAAACCTAATTTTTTTCTTATTCTCTTTTTAATGTTGAATTAGGAGATATGATTAATTTTTTTTAAAAACTAAAAATACATGTAGCTTCAAAAAGAAACATGTCTAACAGAATCTAATTATATTGCCTTTCATAATCCTATGCAAACTTCAGTTGCTTGGCAGTGTGTGGATTTGGCTGGAGATTAAATTAATCCCTGTTTACACATATCACGTAATTCTATATCTTTTCCCTGAGGGAGAGCATGAAGAATTTCAGAAACATGAGCAAGCATGCTAATTTTGACAGCAATGAGGCAGATTTAGTTAATAAATGTTCTGTGTAACAATAATACTGACAGAAAGGGCTTCAAGTACTACTCAGAGATCACCTTTTCCTCTCAGCCAGACAAGCAGTTCAGCTGAGTGTCTTCACTTCAGACACTCTTCTGGGATTTAAATCAATCTACATAGCCATTTATGTCACTCTATATGCACACAAGGGATAGCAATCTGAGGCACTCTATTCATGATATCATTTCCACTAATACCAGTGAACTCTCTGACGCCCCCTTTTCAAGCATCTGCTGTTGCTAACAGGTGGCAACATCTGGGAATACAATGCCCAAACACTCATGTATGTTCCTCACTGTTGCCATGCCAAGTACCTGCTAGGCTTTAAGAGAAATCGTGAACACTGATTTTATTCCTACCTGTTAGGTTTATTCACCCAAACTCCAGCTATTTAAAACCTCAAATATGTGTCTCTGTAGAAACAATACTCTCAGAATTTTGGAGTAAAATAGTCTAATTCTTTCCCAAAATTTTACAAAGCCAGGGAAATATAAATGTATCCGGTAAAGATAAAACAAACCTAAATCCCATAGACTAATAACACAGTTCTCTATTTGTGTTCCCAGACTAAATGGACTTCAATACCAAATTAAAATGGTTTTCTCCATGAGGGCAACAATTACAACAAAAGGTTTAGTATATGTATGACCTATTTCAAAGTTGTCTTTTAGAGACTATAAGTAGGCTAAGACGATGTTCCTAAGATCCCCATTTGTATGGTTAGCTGCCATTGAGAAGCTGTCAGGGAAGAGAGTAACACTGCACAGATGAACAGCTTCAATTGTAAAGAAACCTATACAAAAGAGAATTATCCCAGTTTCAGCCATGGTGAATGAGGTATCCCTTCTCCAGGGTAGAAAGAGGGTGAGAGAATGGAGTGTGTTAGTTAAAGGTTAGTTCCTCTTTGAAAGAGCTAACCTCCTTTCAAAAGTCAGGATTTAACAGTGTTAAACAATCTTCCTCATATATTTAACTTGGAAGTCAAAGTGGAGGAACCTTTTTGATTAGCACATAATTTAGGTTACAGAAGGTCTGTTTGACTGTTTTGCATAGACTGTGAAAAGGTTGCTGATAAATACCTGTTAGCAACAAGCAGTGTAACACAGAGCATTAAATGAAAGACTAAATCAAAGTTATATGAAAATAAACCTTTTAAATGTGCTATCTCCTTAAGGACGACAGAATGTCCCAACATCCTACAAAATGTAAAATTTCAGTATAATATTCTGTCCTGGTTTAGCCAGGATAGGGTTAAGTTTTCCCCAGCAGTGGGGGGGAGCTCCAGCCGGGTTATTCCCATACCAGCCGGTCCTCACATCCTTCCCCGCTGCTGCCATTTAGCAATTAGCATTAACAGAAAAGCATTAACAAACTCACAGTATAATTCACGGTATATTTTCACCCACAATCAAGTCCCCTTGTGGCACACATCGGACCTCTCCATCTTTCTGCATCACCCACCAGGTACACCCAGGTCCTTGAGCAAAAACAATCCCATGGATGGGTTTGCCTTTGCCCGGAGCAGGACT